>JBBPRR010000488.1:0-22030 GCA_038093115.1 Hortiboletus flavorubellus
TTTGTACGTATTGTGGAAATATCCATAAAGAATAAAGGGCTGTGTAATGCACAGCAGTGCGCAGCAATAGGCAGCCAATAGCAAAAGGTGCGCTTATCTATGGCGCAATATGCCAAGAGAATGGTGCAATATGTCACCATGATGATATAATATGACGTCATCTGAAGATAAGAATAAGTATGACGTCATCTGTCTAGAACAATGATGTCATGGGTCTAGAATGAATTAGTAATCATGAAGAGCGACCCAGACAAGATAAGGATAAGTCCTAAATATTTCAATAATTGGTGATAGATATAACACAAGGGGCAAAGACACAGATGTTAAGCATGGTAATGTTGAAGATGGACAATCCCATCAAACCATGGGCAGCATTGAAAATGTTTTGTGTAAATGCTATATGTATTATCATCAAAGTTGGTTGTCAATTTGAGGAGTCTTTCCTTTGACAAGGTATCCTTGTCTTCAATGAATGAACTATATGAGACATGCATACAGATACTGTATTTCCAGCTCTTTGCATGTTCAACACTTATCTGAACATTTTATTTTTATTTTATTTATTTTGGTTTCATTGAGCTTTTGTATCACTTTGTCATAGGTCTAGATCATTTGTAGTATTCTGCATGATTTCTGTTTATCTATAAAGGGGTAATGTTGTTTTTCTTTTACTTTGCCATACTTGATTACCAATTTATATTTCCCTTATTAGAAAGAATCTTGGGTGTTCCCTTGACTATAAAACTTTTGTAGTGTGATGGATAAATCATCTTTCATCCATGTGCACTAGTCACCCATTTTCTTGCTGCAAAGCCATGTCTGTATAAACCTTGTCATTTTCATGCTCATATATAACTCTTGTCCTTGATCAGATCTTTCTCTTTTCATCACAATATTATTATTTCTGCTCCAAATCTCTGGAACCCATTATCACATGTATATTCCCACTTCCATCTATTTTTATTTTACTTTTTGAATCACTTTTCTATTCTTGTTCCAGATTCAACTCATTCAGATTAGCCCCTATCTTTCCAGATTGCTTTTCAAATTGTGTAGTCAGGTCCTTTGCCTCCACCAACTTCTTCAAGGTCCCTGGAATAAATCTATTTGTATCCTTCTTTCTTATGTTCTAGTATCCTTTTTGCTTTTGCTGTATAGATAGGACTAATGTTTTACAATGGGCCTGATGAGTTCTGGGAAATAATAGCCATACCACTCATAAATACATATCACAAAAATGTTGGATCTCCAGCTTCCTCTGGAGGGTCTGGGTTATGCATTAGAAATCTCAGTTTGCAGGAGTTGTTAACTTGTACATGAGAGACCTTGCTCACAAGTTGCAATGGCTCATTATGGTGATGTCACATCCATTCTTGAAGGGGCCCTGTCTTGGAGGAGGGCTGCATTCTTGATAAACATGAGCCCAGCAGGTGATGGAAATATCTTAGCAAGGTGACCTAGTCACCAGTACAGGTTTCCAATGTTGTTAATGTTGATGCTTGAATTGAGTGGCCAATATACCCACATTTACAAGCACTCAGCACTCACATAGGCCCTTTGTAAATTGATCCTATTCTTGTTGATTGTCATAGTCTAGATGTCTTTATGACTTGTTACTCAGCTGTGGTGATTTGTAGTTCAAACAAAGACAGCAGTAGTTTCAGAACTTGGAGGATCATCATACACTAGTGCTGAGTCAACATATAATCCTTTGCCCTAGCATCATCCATCAACTCTCATCCTTGTGTGTACACTATTCTCCCCAATTATCATATCTCACTGCAATATTCTGCAAAACCCTCAATTTTTAGACATCACACTCGCCCTGTCTTCTCCAGAGAACAACTCATTTGATATCTTGACTGCCAGTGAACTTGATCTTGAAGCTGAGTAGGGCACATTTGAATAGAATGAAGAAGAGGATCCTAGCACAGATTTTGATGCCAGTTGGAGTCCAGAGTGATTATCCAACATTCTTCCACCAACTTAGAATGCCTTTAAGGCTGTTACTGAGGGAACTGATATAGAATACTGACAGTGAGTGTAAATCAGTGCCAATGTCATTATCTTAATCTATTTCATCACTTCCATTAGCCTTATGATCTAGTGTTATGTTTTTTTGATAAAAAAGAGCTTTATACAGCTACAAAACTCTTTCTCATGTTCCACTTCAGAGTCAAATGCACCCTTTTACATAACTTCATAGATTATGAATGCATAAGTTCTTTTGGTTGTTTTTAGCTTGGTGTATTTTCAGTCAGTTTAGTGTAGATTCTTTGACCCTTTATGATTTGACCATCAGAAGAGGAATGACATTCCTATAGCCATGTATAAAAGATGTATGTAGTAATAATTCATGTATTTGGACACATTCGTGGCTTAGGAAATACTCCATGGAGAGAAGAAGGTGGACATCATCTTGGTAATTGATCTATTTCCTCTCAAGTATCAAGTTATATGTGTAGCCTTTACAGATGAAAGATTCAATTTTAAAAAACACTTCTCAAGTACACATATACACAGACATACACATCCAGGTCCAATCTGGAGAAACTGCACTTAGTGCAGGATCCATCACCCAAGTGAGTTATTCAAGTTTGTAGACTTGACGATACAATATGATAGCTCATTGATATTGTAAGAACATTTTCTATCATCTTTACTACTACAACCATGATATTCCAAACTAGGCAAATGGTTCTTGGAGTGGTAAACTGGCCTGGCTTCAACTTGAATGCATTTATACTCTTATATTTATGTGCTTATTGCATGTTAATGAGGTTATGAAGATACATGCTCATGATATTGTTGTTGAGAAGATAAATGATTAATAGTGCATGGTGGTAAGTAAATATCAGATTGTCCTCAAAGGAGAATCTGAATTATATATATGTAGGTGTTTTACCTTTCTATCTATATCCTTTGGCCAAGGAGGAGGAGCATCTTTGTCCTGTTTGTACTTATGCAAGGTGGCTTGAAGCATCTTATATTACCAGTGGCTATCTGTTTTGTTGTATTTCTTCAGGTGATCATCTTGTTGAAAAAAACAGGCCTATGATATTTACATTCATTGGCTTTCTATTTATATTTGATCTCATTGCTGTTATGTGTATTATAGGCTGCTAGTATATTTCTTGAAATATTTTGCAACAATTTCATCAACCTTGCAATTGATCCTTATCCATATGGTACCCATTCATTCTGAAAAGGTGGTTGCCAGTATCTACATATGGATTGGTATTGAAGTATTTGTGAAATTTCTGAATGGCATGGGTGGAGTACTAAGTTGACCAGCTTGACAATTGTCAAATATCTCATCTCTCCAAATGATGATCCAACTGTGAAAAGATTACAATTTTTTGATCTTCAAAAGCAGCCCACTATTACTTGTTCACACTGTGGCTGTTCATATTCTTGTGCCTAATTACCTATCATATATATGTAAACAAGTATAGTAGAATCTGCCAGGCAAAATAAAAGAGTTGAGAAACAGAAAACAAGTTCCAATAGGAGAAAAGAGAATCAGATAATTGGTTGTACCGTTGTTAAGAAGGAGGACTTAAAACAGACACATAAGGGCATGTTCAATTTATAGACACTGGGCTCACCTGCCCGAAATGAGCATTGTATTTCCACCCACAAGGATATTGTGCCCTTGCAAGAGCAATATCACAAATCAAGTACATGTACCTTGACAGCCTTTAAGGCTCAGCACTTAGCATCCTCAACAAATGAAAAGATCTCTTTCATATTTTCCACTGAGTGATTGACCCCATCATCACAATGTTGTTGATTTGTGAGCACGTGAATGGCAATCAACCTAGGAATAAGTGCTAGTAAAAATATTGAGAAATATACAGACTTGGTTTGCAAACAATATATAGAGCAGATCAACAATCTGTATGGAAGAATTGTTGTGACATTCAGATGTGGAAAGGAAGTAAGATATTAACTACTGTTGGTGCAATGGTAGTGATAGATGCACTAGGATGCACATGGGTGTTGTGAAAAGTATGTCAGGTGCACTTGTAGTGGCATAGAAGCTATGGATATACTACAAATGCATTTGGAACTTCAACTTGTAGTGTTGTGCCAGGTCTGGCTTTTAAAGACTTGTATGATGGTGAGGATGATGCCCAGCAAGGTCAGGGTCAGAGGTAGTATGCCCCACAAGAGGTGTTAGGAAATTGCATATGTTTAACAGCAAGGCAGATCATGCATGTATAATTAACAAGAGCTGACAAAGAAGATAATTAGTGCACCAAAATGGGAGTTGACAATGATACACCTATATGAGCTACAATAGATACATTGGGACACATCAGGAAGTGTTAAGAACATCAAAAACATACCAAAGAAGCCTAAAGATATGTTAGAACATGAGTGTGAATACTTAAAGCAAAGAACCTGAATGGACACCAGGAATAGCTCAAAATGGGCTAGGCAATTCAGAAGATGAGGGGAATGTATTGGAAGCATCAGAACATAATAATTATAGAGAAGAGAGGAAATATCACTATGTACATACAGTTGACTACAGTTGATGAGAAAAAGGATCAGTGCACCAAAATGGAAGTTCATAATGTACCTAGAGCATCCCCAGAGCCACCTTCACTGCCTTCTGGTCCATCTGCACCACCCACATGAGAGAAGGAGCCCCCAAGTGTCAAGCTCAAAGGGAAGTAATGATTATTGATGAGCTTCAATAAGTTGCATACTAGCGCTGAAATTGATGCATTGAAAGTATTGGGGAGCATCAAAGATAATGGGAAGTGGCTGAAGACATTACTAAACATGTCAGAAAAAAAGTTCACACATCCAAAGTATATAGAGGGGGAAAACTCATCTAAGTGACATTTAGATGATTTATATGACTTGAGTGGTAAAGTGAATACATTGGGAGTGTTGAGATGTGAAAAGGATGTGACAAGGATGCTAGGAAGTGGCTGAAGAATTTGTGGAATACATTGGAATGAGTTGGCACATGATTAAAATAAAGTAAGCAAGAAGACTCACCTAGTAGACTCCCTGATGAGCCAAAAATTCCAGATGACAAAGCAGTCATACCAGATGACCTCTAGAGTACTCAAGGATGCTCCAAGGGCAATTGGAGCAAGTACATTGAAGAAATGAAGGCATTATATCCATATACTAGGCCTAGAGAATATGTAGGCAAGCTGAAGATGAAAAAAGGTGATGAAGGTGATCAGGGATGCTAAAAGGTTATCAAGGGCACCAAATATAATGGAGTATGCACTATGATGAAAATGCACATATTCAAAACAAATATGCAGTGTCAAATTATAGAACTAAAAGGTCATATGGGCAAGTGGGGTGAGTTGGAAAGTGTCAGGAGTGATCAGAAGCATCAAAATGATGGAGAAGGTGACAGATATGATATAGAATGAGGCCAGATGGATGGCATTATAAGCACCACATGCTACAACTCAAAAAAAGTCAGAAAACAATTATTAGCTGTAGCCAAGATGAGTCAGCATGAGCAGTACAAATATGATATGATAGACATATGTATCTAGGCCATCCACAGGACCTTCCAGCTATCCCAGGCTGCCCACCAAGCTGCCCACTAACTATTTGAGCCTGCCACATCACTAAGGATGACTCAAATTGTGATCTACACAAGTTAGTTAGACTTGAACAAGGAAAATTACTTGCCATGTCATTCAGGTACCATATTGGATGAGGTGGGTACAGAGGCCTGGCCTGTGGTGTGATTATACATGTAATGCAAATGAGGCAAGGAGAGATCTTGCAAGCAAGGCAACTGCACACCTGTCTACTGTCCACACCAGGTCCAAGTTATGATGCATGCAGTCAAAGTGCTTGACAGCTCCATCATGAGAAGATGGTATGCCCAACACATGGGTTTGGATCATAGTGTATCATGATGATATTAGACTTGAAGAAGTTGTCAAGAGCTTTAATCCTCCACCACCACCAGCAGTAGATTCAAGGAGCACTTTTTCTCCATCTTTGATGCACTCACAATACTGCCTCCCAGCAAGCCTAGTTCATCCATAGTGCAAAGAACCCTAGCTTGGAACTCTCACCATGCTCCTAGACTACTACTATCACTACTCCAAGTCCCAGTGCTCAGTCACTCCTTAGGAGTGTGCCTCATCTCTTCAAGCCACCATTGGTTCTTGAGGACTATCATAATATATCATCAGAAATCTCATTCTTTCAACCATTTTATGGGACATGCAACAATTCAGTTGTTCCTAGCACAATGGAACTGGTGCAAATCATAGTCTGCCTCAAGGAACAGTGATCAGTTGACTATATCAAGTAACTATCATATCACTATCAGCAGGCCTAGTCTGAAGGCTGCCCATCAGCCCATACCATCATTGGACCCAGATCCAACTTGCTGACAGTATCTAACATCAGCTCTGAGTGAGTGAGTGAACTGTATGTACTAGCTAGCTAAAGATCACTGCCACTGCCACCATGCATGCCCATGGGCCTTGAATATGAAACTATAATCACAATGAGAAGCTCATGTGGTGATCATCACTGTTCCCACCGGGACAAAGAATGGAATTTGCAGTGCATGATATCTCATGAGATCATTTGAGGGAAATTCATCTGCACTATAAAACTAAACCCAAGCTTGATGAGATGCCCTCCACCACCACACACACCCTCCCCATCCTTCCTTTCCTTGTTGTTGTTTCATTTCTCATCTCATCTCATCTCATCTCATCTCATCCACTCACTCACACTCACTCACTCTCTGAGCCATATGTCCACCATGTTGCCAATAGTCACAATGATAGTAAGCTCCACTCCACTGTAAGGCAATCTGTTCACTGCTCTCTCAATCTCCAATCTTCTTTTTTCAATGTGCATGCAAAGTATTTACAATACACACCCCCCATGTGTGCTCTTCCACTCTCTGTCATATGCATGACATTCTAGTGATACCTCCCACCCTCTGGGTATAACTTCACTTTTTCAAGTATATTTTCAATTTGTTCTCCCCTAATATATATTTCTATTTCTTTAAACCTTCAAACTCTGACTTTGTTCCTTTGTTTGCTTACTTATGATATTCCCTTGTTCTCTTTTAATATTAGCTCTGCTTTTTAGTCCTCTGACTTGTGCACACACAGCTTCAGCATTTGTGCTGCCAGAGTGCAGCACCAGCTTTTATATCTTCCATCCTTCATCTCCATCATTAGTTTACCAATCTTATATACCTCCAACATATTAAAGCTCCTAGATACTCTCTATACCAGTAGCTTGATTATCAATTTGAACAACTCCTATCTTTCTTTCTCGCTATCTCTACTCTGCTTCAAAATATAGAATACAAACAACAGCAAGGGTACAGTAATAAGCTAAAGTCAATAGTTCTATTCTACCCACACAAACTCTGGAGTTTCAGAGTTTCTTAGGAGTTGCATGGTTCTAACACTCTCCCATTCATTTTTTATCAACTCTCTTTCTGTTCTTTGTTCTTTCTTTTTCTTTTCTTTCACCACTCCCTTTTTTTTTTGTTCATTTGACACATATGCATTGGTACTCATGATATACAACCCCACATGCTTGCTCTCATACTTTGTCTTTGTCTCTTGCTTTCTTCTTTGTGAGTTCAAGATCCTGCTGGCCCATGATTAAGATTGCTGCAATTGAAGATATAGGAGGAGGGGGAATACTTGATTTTCACACTAGCTCGCCCTATGCATGCATGTAATAGGGGTGATGGTGATGATGTTTTTTACCCCATGATGAGGTTGTGACAACCCTATGATGATCTGTGAGGATGCTATGATGGACATGTTATAGGACTATGGTAAGGGCTTGTTAGGACTCACTTCTTGTCTTTCCCATTTCACATCTACACATTTCAGATCTGTATTTCACAGTAGTGTTCAATCACACTTTCATTCTGTTCCCTTAATATATGTGTTTCACTTCTGTTTTATCCTATGTTCTTTTTTCTTCATGCTTAGATTAGTAGATATGATATCAACATGTACATACTACAAAGTAGTACTTAAGGCTTGATGCCAGCACCAGAAAACCCCAGTCTGATTCTCTTGGTGTTTTCTCTTAAAGTACTATAAGAAGGACTCTCTTGGCTTGACAAGTCTTTTTTCTATACTTTCTCCTAAGTCCAGAACTAGTGGTAATCTAAGAGAGCTTCATTTATAGAGTTATTTCATTAGAATCAGATTCAATTATCATTCCCTTACTCTGCCAACCTTCATATGATTTTGTCTCAAGTGTACAAGTGTGTCCCTAATGAAGGATTGCTTGCACCTAGCTGATGGTAGAGCTAGTGCCAATCATCTTCCATCATTCCCTTCACTCATTCCTCTCTGCTTCGGGTCAATTCAGCCCATTTAATCCACTGCATGTAGCTTTAGCTGAAATAGCTGAGTTAAGTGCTTATGAAGTGTTACAATTGGTATATTCCTGTACCCCTATGTTCGTTGGACTTAATGTTTTCCACATATAACAACAGACAATCTTATCTTTATCTTATCTCGACTCCACTTTGCCCTTATCTTGTGTATTATAGTTGGCCCACCTCTTCATCCTGTTTCACACATGAGACTCCTCATCTTTCCCATTTCACATCTCAGTTGGGATCTATGCTTCACCTTTTCACAGAAGTGTTTGGTCACACTCCTCTTCTATTCCTTGATACATATGTTTCACACATGTTTTGCTTCTCTTCCATTCTGCCACACTGTGTGTTGGCTTCATGTGTTTTATTTCCATTTCACCATATGACCTTTTCCCCTTTTGTTCCTGGATTGTTAGATATGATCACAACATGTACATACCTCTAGTAGATACTTAAGGCTTGATACCAGCACCAGAGGACTTCTGTCTAGTTTTCTTGGTGTTTTCCTCTAAAGCACTATAAGAAAGATTCTATTGGCCTGACAAGCCTCTTCTCACATTGCTCTTTGAGTCAAAGGATCTATTTGGCAACCTAAGGAAGCTATGCTCTAGAGTTGTTTCATGAAGTAGCAGATGCTTTAGAGCAAACATCCTCACTGACAGAATCAGCAGGTTTACAAGGCATGGAGAGAACCCCAACACCACCATTATCATCACAACACATTCCTTAAGTACTGCTACTTGATTTTTAAAGTTTTTGAAAGCTGACTTACAGTCATTAGATTCTCAATTCACCTCAGACAAGGAAATTGGTCAAGCAGTAGTAGTAGCCACCACCCTAAGATTGGACAGCCTCGAAGACTTATCCACTGAGAAAGTATTTCAGTACTTGTTGGTGAATGATCATTCCATCAATCTGAATGACCTTGTATTCCTTCATTTGAATGCACACTTATTTATTCACATTTGACTATTACTCAAAGGATTATACTGGTTGTTTCCCTTTGAAGAAGAACCACAATTTGAAGAACTCAAAGAGCTGTTGTCACTCTTAAGTTCCCTTTCCCTATCACCAATTGTGGGTCCTAGCCACAAAAGAAAGAATACAACAAGAAAAAAGCAAGACCAGAGATTAAAAAGCTAGCAAAAAGAAAGAACATGATAAAAAAGAAGTAGGGCCAGAGATTAAGAAGCTAGTAATAAAAAAAAAGATCTTACACTATCAGATCCACAGAGCTAAAGACAGAGAGCTTGTGGAATATTTCAAAATCACATTACAAACTTCTTAGTCTTTATGCAAACCAAAATGCTACCATATCAAGTAGGACAACCCCTCCCACTACAACCATCATATCAGCAAATATTAATTCTATTCATGCTAATGGAACCATTTTATAGAAAGATAAGATCACTGCAATCTTTCAAGAATTTACTAAGTAAATGACAGATATATAAAACTTCATCAATAAAGTAAACATACTTTTATGTAACAACAATATTCTTATTATAGAGGTGACTGCACTCTCTGCAGCCAAAGCCAGAGCAGGAGTGGCAGCACTAGGAATATCAAGACAAGTAGAAGTATTCACAAACCTAGAAGAGTATAATGAGTCAAAAGCAAAGTTTGAAGAGTGATGGGCCGAGATGAAGGCTTGACTTTCTAGATCCTGTCCTACCTCCAAATTTTGATCTGCTGGATTTTGCCACTCTTATTGAACTTACAATGACAGTGGAACAGATGAATCAAGACGAAACTATTGCCTTTTTAGAACAGCATTAGAAGCAGACTGAACTTGAGGGAGTACACCCAAATCAGGATGATAATGTGAACCCTGAGAGGAATAAAGTTGTCCCATAGCAACAACCTAACTGGAACTGCAAAGGAGATGCCTGCAGAGAGAATTAGGATCGACTAGCACAATTGGCAGGCTTGCAAACTATTATGTTTGACTCAAATGCATGCATTGTCACCACCCTTACTGGAAGGCCAGTAGATTATGTCATCAAACACATTGAAGCACACAAGCATGTACTACTTTGGTACTTCTTTAGGAAGGAATTATATAAGGCTACCCACACAGTCAGGCAATCAGATGAAAATGATGCTCTTACAATCACCAAAGCTGAAGAAGGGCAAGTAATTATATGATCAGCCAGTTTCGAAAATGCAAAGCTTGATCATTAACTTACTTTTACTAAATTTATGTATGTCAAAAACCTTTTTCTCACAGCTATAGACAACACAAAATGAGGTGACAATACCACTGAGTCATTCAATTGGTTCTTTCACAACCTAGATAATCATTCTATGCAAGAGGAAATGGACCAAGGAGAAAGAGCACTACTCCTTTATGCATCAAGAGCACATGTAGACTGGCATAATAAACTTATACTCCACAAGACATACAACATTGCTACCATCAATGAAGATCTGCTCACCAAAAATGCTCATCAGCTGGACTTCAGAGAAGTCTAGGCCAACCTTGAGCAGATGTGTATCTCCACATCCACTGATCATATGAAACCAATTTTTCCTATTACATATTTGCATTCCACTATTCCCTCCAATCATGATTTACTAATGCTGTTGCTGCTGCTGCCACTATCACCAACACTGCTATATCCACTGCTACCACCACTGTGACTATCACCATTGCTGCTTTCCCCATTATCTTACATACAATGGTGTGATTTTTCTACCTGTCCAGATGGACCAAGCACATGCCAAGTGGTTCCAGCTAATGAACCATGGGGAACAATTTATCTGAAATGCACATAGTTAGAAACTCTCATAATCCATCTCATCCCATGCCACAGGCTTTGTGAGTGGCCCATGCTCAGTACACCACAAGTCTCAGTCCAGAGAGAAGTCACCATGACATAGCCACAGCCATGACAATGAATAATAGCATTCTTTTCAGAATATCAAGACTGTATCAACTTGCCCAAAGTGCCTGGGAACACATGAAGCCCACCCTAATTGCCCCATTTGCAACATGTTGTCCCTTTGGGATACCTCAGCCCCCACCCACTGTACATGCAACCAATAAGGATACTTGCTTAACAAGAGTGGATGAGTTTTTTGCTGAGATTTCCAATATCCCTGCAAATGTTCAAGTTGTGGTAACATCAACCATGGAGCTCAAGAATACCTCCTTCATCAGCATGCTACCAGCTTGTCTGCTCAGTAGGATATTAATGCCTTATAATGCAGATGACTGGCAAAATATGCTGCTACATTTTAGATTATTCCATAAATATCCTGCTCTAATTGAACAGCTAATGCACAGTTTTCATGTGTAGGCCTCCACCATAATCTAGTTATTTATATCATTCAAGAACCCATCTATCAGTGTACAATACATTATGATACATTCACCAAGATATTACACAAAGAATTCATGAAACAGTGGTACATAGAACCATTCATCTGAGATGCACTCAAGACTTTCATCAGACCTTTTCATTTCTTTCTGTGAAACATCATATCCAAGTCTGGAGAATCAGAAAATTTTTGGCTCATTCAGAACCTATCATGTCTTAATTTACCTTGACTATTAAATCTCTTTCCATTCAAGTGGAGCACTATTCACACTACATGTGCATTAATTCACTCACTCCCACATAAAAATCAAGGAGTAACTAGGGATGTCACTGAGGCCTACTACACAACCCCATTACACCCATCTCAATGGCCAGCACTTGTTGTACATATCACAAATGAGCCAGCACTTTTTGTAGTAGATACTTTTTTATGCTTTGGTTACAGACCCTCAGCTAGGACTTATGGAATAGTATAGGATGCTAGCCTGGACATATTCCAAGCTACAGGTATAGGGCCTGTAATTGCTGATTATAACAAGATGTGCAAAATGAAAGCATGCATTATCACAGAACAGGGTGGAAGACTCAAAGACAATGGTTACTAGTGGTTCAAAGGAGAAGCTTTGGCTGATAACATCCATGAAGAATTTGTAGAGAACTATATACATATAGTCTAAGACCTGACATTAGAGGCTGATTCAGAGTATTTGAATGACACTGTTGCATCATATGCATATGGATTTAGCCACATTGACCAGATTTCCAACCATCTTGGAATATCCTGGGAACTCTCCAAAAATACCCCTGTCTGCTCAACACCAACTTTCATTGGTTTTATATGGAACCTTGAGAATAACATTGTTTACCCAACAACAGCAAAGCAGACAAAGTACATTAATACAATATATGATTGATTGCATACAATGGCACACAACCTCAAGCAAGTGCAAAAGCTACACAGACAACTATCTTACACATTATTAGTCTTCTCTAAAGGCAGTACATACCTACCTCACTGCAGTCAATGCTGGAAATCTTCAACAACACATCATAATTGATGAACTTCACTAGTAGCTACATGTACTATACTCCACACCTCCCATTCCAATCCCTCACCATTTATATACTATCAATTACCAAGCTTTTTCAGATACCAGCACCAGTCATGGCCTGGCAATTATTATTGGCAACAGGTGGTACACATGGAGATTGCACAAATATTAGAATGAAAATGAAAAAAACATCAGGTGGGCAGAGAGTGTTATGTTTGAGTTACTCGTTTGTGCCCTGCTCATACTCAACCAATCTAACACATTACTCATGGTTTATTATAACAACCCAAGAGTTGTTAACAGCTGGAAAAAAAAAATCGAAACCAGAACATACTCACCAATACTACTTTCCAGAGGATCTACAATCTCTTGATATCCCCTCCACATTGGATATTTGCAAAATATGTTGCTAATGCAAACAACCCAGCCAATGGATCATCCTGTGGAAGGTATCCCCCTACCATATTTCTACTCCTATGGATCACCATACCCAAGGAGATCAATGACCATGTCTTCAACTTTGATGATCTCAGGTGGGATACACTCTACATTTAATATTAACTTTGTACACCTAAGCACACTGCCCACCTCCAGGTCCCAAACTGCTTGCCCTTTTAAACAAATTTCCTATAGTGACGTAAGAGCAAGTACTAGTGCTTACCACATTAAAACAGTACTCCCCTACTCTTTCAACCTAACACCCACATCCTCTAATCTGCACCATCATTGCATGGCCAAGGACTGACTTGAAGAGTGACTTCTGCATTCTGACCTGCCCCCATTCTTTGATTTACCAGCAGCACTCGAATTTCAAGAAAGAGTTCAAATGGTCACCTTACAGGGTTGGGAAGAGCATACATACAGTACTTGTACCACCTACAATGTAGGACTCCTTGTATTTCATGTTTTCTGTGACAGTAAAGAGGGACCAGAAAAAAATCATGCCCCTGTGAAGGCCACTTTCATCTTCTCTTTCATCTCAACACTTGTAGGTTCACTTTCAGACAAAACCATTTACAACTACATCTATAGCATACAAGCTTGACATACACTTTATAGATTACCAAGGATCCTTCATAAGGATTAGATAGCTACCATGCTGAAAGGAGTAGCCAAACTTACCCCACTGTTTTCCTTTCAGACAAGAGAATAAAGAATCAACCAAAAATTAGTAGTTCTCAGATAATGTGTCATGTCTCCACAGGCTAGAACACTTTGCTCAAGGGAAGTATGAGAGGTCTACCCTTGGCAGAGTTAATTGTAATGTAATATAGTTCCAAGTAGAAAAGGGGAATTTAGTGTACCAAGAGCTGTGGTTTGTTTAGCAATCCTTCATGTAAGTTTACAGATTGGTTGTTCAAAATAGTTTTAGCTTAAAGTCTGGTTAGTAAAGGTGATTCTAGGTGTATTACACACCTAATGGGCTCAGGGCAATGGAAATAGATTGCCTAGTAACTGTGGAAACTTGTACTTGGATAGTACAAAAGGTGAGCAATTTAAAAACTTGACCGAGGCTTTACCTAATGCTAATACATAATTTTTATGTAGAAAACTCCTGGGAATATTGCATCCGGAAGTGGTGATTAGGTAATCAAAGGGTCATGTCAGCCAGTTATAGCAAACTCAGTTTTCTTGTATACTAAGGAGCTACAATTAAATGTCAAGAAATATAGACTTAAGCTAATCCCTTAGGGTAGTAAGTCTAGGCAAGGTGGGGTAGGAGTCCTATAGGTAGGTCATCCTAATGGACCCTAGCAAAGGTTTGCTTAGGAAATACTAATCAGAGGAGTAATAGATTGCTCCAGAAATATAATATACAGATGGCAAAATGCTGAGATGTTGAGATGGTGGGGTAATCCAGCAAGATGCTGAGATGTCAAGATGTCAAAATGCTCAGTTCCTGGTTGGTAGTTAAGTTGACAGTACACTTAGTAAAGTTAGAAGGATTATTATAATTCAATTTTATTGTCTTATGTAGTTAAGGAGTAGGCAAGTTTGGCTTAGAGAGGTGAAGTGTAGCTCTTATTTGGTACTATAGGACATTTATATTGGTTACTAATAGGAACCAGATGCCTTTTATTGTCAAAAAAGGAATTTCTTCCAAAAGGATAGTCTTAAATACTTGTTCTTTATTTAGATACAAGTCTTAATAGTCCAGTAGTAGTTTTAAACTCCTATTTACTTTGCTCTGGGGTATCCTGCCCTATGAGATCTTATTAGATTTCCCAGAGGATCTCTTATCAGATGAGATTATCTGAAATAGAAGATGATATTCTCTTTGCAGGTCAAAATGCTCCTCTTTATATATATAAATACAGAAGGCTACATATGCCAGCTAATTAGAGGACTGGTGGCGTATAAATTAAGGCACAATTACTTACTAATACCAGGCACAAGCTGACAAATCCAGCCACATTAAGGGAAAGCACTTTGAGTAGAAGATTTCCAATTTGGATTACTCTGCTAAAGAGGCTGGCTATGCTGTGCAGGGCTGTGCAGACTACTGGGGACAAGGTCACATGGTAGCTAGGGGTCACATAATCACTTCATCTCACTGGCACTTAGCTAAGTAATTAGATAAATAAGAAGCAATGAAAAGAACAGGGAGCTATGTACAAATATATAGTCACTCAAATAAGTATCCCAATGTTTGCATGTTTTCCACTAAAGTCAATATTCCCCAACACCTCCTAACCTGGGCCCTAATATATGAGTATATCAAATAGAATACCTACCCTTGGCTTGCTATGGATGTTAAGATGAAGTGATTTGGATACAATCTGATGGAATGGCAATCATTTCAAAATGACATGTCATTGGAACACTTATTTGACCCTGCATTTGACAATCATTATATCATATGTATGTAACATGGATATTTGACAGCTATTGATGGTTTCTATGTTATCAAGCTGTGTAATTATATGTATAAGTGACATAATTTCAAGCAATATAAATATCCTGTGTCCCACTTCAATTGACCTCACCACATCATAAAGTCCATTCCTACCCCCATTAGAGCTAATAGTATTGTTTTCCCTGAATCTGATCTCTCTGCTAGATAGATTGCATCTAAGATTGATATAGGGAAGTTCACTATGGCTAGAGTCATCAAGAAGATCTGTTAGAAAAGCATAATGTTAAATTAGAATGTTTTTCCAAGCTTTCTTCTTTAACAAGAGAAAAATTGTTTTTAGTATTACTTTTGAAAAGACTAACAATGCAGTCCAAGCCATCCATCTCATCAACCCTGTCCTGTGCTCTTCTATCTATGCCCAAGTTTTGGAATGTTCTCAAAACTGTATTTTTAAAGACTGTGGTCAAGAAGAAGATGCTATTCTTGTCTATCAAATGTAAAAAGAAATGGCTAGATTTTACTTTTAAGTACAAGCACTGAACTGTGGAGGGCTGGACCAGACTTATTTGGTCAGATGAGACAAAAATCAATAGGATTGGATCACATGGAAGAATATATGTATGGAAAAAGAGAAGTAAGCCCTCATAAGACAAGAAGGTTTAGGAAATAGTAAAGTTTGGAGGAGGTTCCTTAATGGTTTGAACATGCATGGGGTGGAATGGAGTGGAGATACTTGCACAGGTGAAGAGGAGGATATATGCTGAGCAGTATGTGTCTATTCTAGAGAACACTTTGCTTTCTAGCATGAAAATTTTTGAAATTTCTAATGAAAGCATTATTTTGTAATAGGATAATAATTTAAATACTCATTCAAAAGGGCTCAAAAGTGGTTCAAGTCTCAACTCTGGCAACAGTGGACTTCCCTACATGTACTCTGTCTAGCAGAGAGATCAGATTCAGGAAAAATAATGATATTAGCTCTAGTAGGGGTAGGAATGGACTTTATAATGTGGTGAGATCAATTGAAGTGGGACATAGGATATATATATTGCTTGGAATTATGTCACTTATATAATTACACAGCTTGATAACATAGAAACCATCAATAGCTGTCAAGTATCCATGTTACATATGATAGAATGATTGTCAAATGCAGGGTCAAATAAGTGTCCCAATGACATGTCATTTTGAAATGATTGCCATTCCATCAGATTGTATCCAAATCACTTCACCTTGGCATTCATAGCAAGCCAAGGGTAGGTATTCTATTTGATATACTCATATGTTAGGGCCCAGGTTAGGAGGTGTTGGGGAATATTGACTTTAGTGGAAAACATGCAAACATTGGGACACTTATTTGAGCCACTGTACAAGTATAAGGGTATAACTAGAGAGATTAATGAATATCTTAATAACCAATAGGTGGAAAAATCTGGAAAAACAGGGGTATGTAGATCATGATAGGGGCTATCTTTCCCTATGATATAAAAGGGTTTGGCCCACAGAGAGCTGTGAAAATTCCACTTCTTGGATGATTGATTTGCTATGTATATGCATAAAACTAGTTTCATGCAGGTCACTGCCCACACTCAAATAAGACAAGCACAAACACATCACCACCCAGATAATGTCACTTATGAAGGACAAGCTTGACCAGACCAACCCCTTCAAAACAGTATTTTTTGCCTGCCTTACCATAATTTTCTACATGGTAGTACAGGTTGGAAAATTTACACTTCAGGGGCTTGATACTTTTAATCCAGTCAAACACATCACACACATGGGTGTGCACAATGACACTGATCACAATGGCTTACATACCAAAGTTTTTACCCTTCTATGCATAAAAATCAGCCCCACAGGCAAGAAAGTTAACTGGGAAAAATAGAACAGATCCATGGATGCTTTCAATGCTTGCAACAGACATATTGCAATCAACAATCCCCCCATTGCTGGCCTCCTTTTCACTTACAAGACAACAAAAGGTTACTGACCAATAACAAGACAGGCTTTCATTTCATGTCTTAACAAGTTTGTCCAAGTAATGGGACTCGACTACATTCATGAGCATGGCATTCACATTGGAGCTATATTAGAGTATCTGCTTTGGGGAATTCCTTTTAACATCATAAAAGTAAAAGATTGTTGGGTGAGCAATGCATTCCAACTGTATCTCAGGAAGCACAACCAAATTTTAGCTTCATACATGCAGTCCATGCCATCTGAAACAGCCATGGAATTCACCAGGCTAGCCATGCTGCCAGTGTGCTAGCTATCTCTTAGTGAGTACATTTGAAATCCAAACATCACCTCATCATATTGGGCCTTCCTAGCATTTGGGGAATGCAGCTGACACTCAGGCCCCCCAGGTTCTCATAGATTATAGCCAAGAAGTGCTTTGTACCTTTTCCCACACTTCTCTTTTTGCATAGCAAGTCACTTAGTGACAAACAAAAATATTCATTCTAATAGTACAAATATGTAAGTAGGAATAGAATTTCATCTTTACTCCAGTGGCTGTGTCTTGCCAGCTCTCTCTCTTCCATTCTCTCACTAGTAGTCTACCAGTCATGCTCCAATCCAGGCTCCTTCCCACCACTGCTGGAGTGTTCGAGGCGACATACTAGGGTAGCAGTAGTAGGATTCTCCAAGTGGCTGTGAACAAATTGAAACCCAGAACAACCTTAATCCTTGAATACTCCAGCAGCGGCTGGAAGATAACATTGGTAAACATTGTCGGCCACACCAGTCCAAGTTCGGTCCATGCAGCGGTCTTTGAAATATATCAAATAAACCGTATGTATTATTTGAGATAGTAGATCTCATAAGTCATACTACTTATGTTGGTGTGGTTATTATAGCCGTGATGCGTCCAAGTCATAAACGCGTCCATGTCTCCACCATTATCTGAAGACTTGAGTTCAAGTCTTCCTGTTATTTGCGAGAGAGTCAAAGATGTTTTCAAGAAAACTCCATGTCTATGGCAGCTGAAAATAGCTGAGGCCTTTCTGAGGCAAGACCGAGACATCGTCTGTATTGCAGGCATGGGCATGGGGAAGACTCTATCATTCTGATTACCATTGCTGCTTCGCCCAGTGGGTATTCAAATTGTCATTATTCCACTCAATCAACTTGGCCAACAGAATGTTGAGTCCCTTCAAAAGGCTGGCATTCAAAGCATTGCAATTAATGCTGATACAGCTACTAGAGAGAATTTTCAAGTAGGACTCCTTTTGACAGATGTGATAATGGTTCACTTACTTCCATTGTTTATTGAGGCAATTGAAAATCTGGAGTACTGTGCAACCACTGTTAGCTCAGAACAATTAATGAAGCCCGGAGGGGGGTTTGAGAAGTTACTTTGGATACCCGACTTCGTCTCTCATATTGTTGGCTTCATATTCAATGAAGCATACTGTATCACGTCCTGGGAAGATTTCCGCCTGGAATACTGGGAGTTACACTGCTTGCACTATATCCTAGTGCACCATATACTGTACATGATCACATCAGCAACCCTCACACCGGAGACTCTCACTGAAATCAAGAAAGGACTTCACATATGATCAAGCAATCTTGTGACCATCCACACCTCAACAGACCACCTGAATATACACCTATGCGTCAGAAAGATCAACTACACACTCTTGACTTACGCTGATCTTGGATTCCTCATCTCAGAGGATTGGAAAGAAGGAAATCCGGTCCCTCCAAAATTCCTAATTTTCTTCGATGACATTCAGGATTTTATTAACACCATGAATTTCCTGCGGAATCGCTTACCTCCACACCTACGAGACAAGATCAAATGGTTTAATTCAGATATGATGACAGAATTCAAGGAAACCAAGGTCAAAGCATTGACAGCTGGAGATACATGGGGCTTGTGTACCATGGAATCTTTCAGAATGGTAAGTTATTGGAGGAAGGAAGTAGCACCCTCGACTTACTATGACATCAGGGAATGGATATACCAGATATTCGCCTTGTCATCCAATGGCGCACATCGTATTCATTGTCAATAATTTGGCAATATTGGAGTCGTGCTGTGAGAAATTGTGACTTGCAGGGGATGGCGATCTTGTTTGCAGAGAAGGAATACTTTTATGATGTGCATGAAATAAAGCATCAGCATCAAGAAACATGGAAACAGAAGGCAAAGTTACCACCCACAAACCAAACCTGTACCACAAAGCACCACTTATGTGAAAGTGGCAGTGGCTCGGCAATACCTTATGGTGCTGTGGTCAAAGGATCCCAAGTGGAGGATACAGGCAGCGGAGACGAGGAGGGGTATGGAGAGGTTGACGGGATCACTCCAACCGGCATGCTGTGTGAGAAAGAGCTGCGAGAGATGATGTGACCAAAGCAAGAGGGGAAAGGATCAAAGGCTAGATGAGGACGTTGAGACCTTGATCCAGCTATGAACTGTTTAATCAATGCACATCTTCATCCTGGGTTTTTGTGCTGCCATAGGGTTTTCAACCTCCATTTTGATAACACTAAAACAACCCTAGAGCATAGCTCCCTTAGGTTGCCAAAAGATAGCCATAGACTGTAGGCATAAAGGGAAAAGGCTTGTCAGGCCAATGAGAGTCCTTCTTATAGTGCTTAGGGGAAAACACCAAGAGAACTAGACTGGAGTTCTCTGGCACTGGCATCGAGCCTTAAGTACCTGCTAGAGGTATGTACATGTTGTGACCATATCTAACGATCCGAGAACAAAAGGAGAAAAGGGCATAGGGTTGAAACGGAAGTGAAACGCATGAGGCCAACACGCAGTGTGGCAGAATGGAAGAGAAGCGCAACACAAGTGAAACGCATGTATCAAGGAATGGAATAGAAGTATGATCAAACACCTCTGTGAAAAGGTGAAACATAGGAGAGGATGGAGATGAAACATAATGTGAAACGGGGAAGAGGAGAAGTCTTGTGCATGAAACGGAGTGAAGGAAAAGAGACAACTATGACGCATGAGATAAGGGTGGAAGAGATCAAGATAAGATATAAGATAAGATTGTCTGTTGTTAGCGTAGAAAACGTTAAGTCCAACGAACATAGGGGTACGGGAATATACCAATCGTAACAAACACAGCAAGTGCATTGTTTGAATTACATACAACTACAGCTGACAAGCTCCCACAGGTACTGACCGTGGGTGTGACCCATCAAACAAAGAGTGTCAGCGTTGCACTCCCACCTCCCCATCACTCTGCTGCAACATACATCATCCAGACACTTCCACCTTCATCCAGGTCACCTCCATACCATCTTTCAAAGCCCCAGCATGTTCTCGACTTACAAAGTTTGCTATGGGTTCCAAAGAACTCGAGCTGTTGGAGGCACTAGAGGATTGACAAGAGGGTAAGATGGAACAAGTCCATGGCAAAGTACACCTAATCAACATTGGACCATCGATCATCATGCCTGATGGTGTGCTTGACTGGATTGTGGACTGCACACATTTCTTCAAGATCAAAACAGTCGATGACCTTTCCCATGAAACACATTGGAGCAAGGCTTGTCAGTATGGCATGGATATCATCACCATTGTCCATAGCACCATCCCTCTTTCTATCTCGTCTTCCATTTTCATAATGACACCTTTTCAGCCCTGCCAAGCTTTGCAACCAGTGTTACCACCCGGGCCTAATGCCATGCCAACCGTCTCACTGTCAGATGATGTGGTGGTCACTTCAACGAGCTTGACGACTGTCAGTAAGAAGAATAAGTGTAGTGCTTGTGGCGTCGAGGGACACAATAGTATGGTTTGTTCAATCCAATCCAATCTCTGGTTAATGTATTTCTAGGACACAATTGTGTCTGTATGAAACATCCTCTCCACAATACGAACCTGTCGAGTGCGAAGGAAAATTGAAGCATAAGTACTCTATGCGTTATAGCAGACCATACCCATACTGAGGTGAAAATCATAGGCCATGGAATAGGTATCATCGTATCAGATATCAAGCTTGACCACAATGTCCTCGAGTGTCATCCCTTCGCTCAGTGTTTCCCCACTAGTATCCTCAGTCACATCCCATTCCCCTTTATTGAGTAGACCTGTACCTTTACTAATCAGATCTGGAATTGTACATTTGCTTTTCCTGCCCATCTGTACAAGGTGTGGTGAGTGCTTCACCATGCTTTGATGTACTTCCTCAAACGTCTTCATCATATCAACCTCCGCATGGCGATGACCTGCACGAAACTAGTTCCATGCACGCACATAACAAAACAGTCACCCGAGAAACAGAATTTCCACAGCTCCCTGTGGACAATACCCCTTGATACCATGGGGAATGATAGCCCCTATCATGAGCTATATACCCCTATTTTTCCAGATTTTTCCACCTACTGGTTATTGAGATAATCATTAATCTCTCTAGTCATACCCTTACACTTGCAAATATGTACA
>JBBPRR010000489.1:0-21977 GCA_038093115.1 Hortiboletus flavorubellus
CGGCGAGCTGCTTCCGCGTTGCCATTGTGATGGACGAATGCCGTTGGCGCAATGTGGCTTCACCACGGACGCCAAGGTCGCCCGACCCCGTCGGTGCGTTTCGGAACACGAATGAACCTGGTGCCACTCCTCGAGTGTTTGTTCGGAATGGTGCGTTGCTCTGCATAAATCATGAACCATCTCAATGGTCATCACTACACGATCGTTTCCACCACGAAACTAACAAGTAGATTCCCTGGCATCCCATCGGTGTTAGTCTCAAAACAAAATTTCCAACCTTATTATCGCTAGAATGGTTAAACAACACTACCGGGATGCACCGGACCTTTTTCATTTTGACAAGGTACCCGGAAAGGATACAACCACGCTAACTCGGTTTTAGCGCAGGAACGGCCCTTGGTCTCCTTTTTGGCTAGTTGTTTCTAATCACAGCTTTCAAGATGCGGTAGCGTCGACAAGTAATAACGCCACATTGTGCTGCAGACGTGGAAGGCGCGGCACGCTCCTCCGCGGTTGTGGGTTTGGCACACCGGCACCTTGTAAGTACACCCGCAAGCCTGGATGACGCGCGATTGAAGGTAGATCGGCACCCGGGGTCCGACGTCGGCCGAGCGGTCTTGTCGCGTAACATTTCTGACGGATCTTTGACATGATTGGTGAGCTCTGACTGGTACGCCACTTCACAATGGGGGAACCACCTGATGTTCTAGTCTACACAAATGACAACACTGCGGTAATACTATTCTGCCCGGGGGGTAGGCTTGTTCCTGCATCTTTGAATGGTCCGATTGCATCACGAACTCTAATTTGGTGATTTCGCAGTGATGTTGGTCCCGTCCGGTCTATGGTTATCTCTTTTCGTCCTTACAGTACGCATCAAGGGCCAGGATTGACCTGATCACTGCCAACGGAGTGTCTTGCCGTTCTGTCGGGACCGGCGATGCCCGTGGCTGACTCGTCAGCCAGGCAGGATGAATTGTATTCACTTTCGTTTATCGGGAGTGATGTATCCGAATCTCGCGCCGACTCCGGGGTGTCTGAATCTCGCCTTGGCGAATCCAGAGCGACCGCTAGACCGCATTGACTGTGTTCAGTCTTGGAGGCTTGGAACAAATCATTAACAAGACCTTGTCCATATGATTCTAGAGCAAAATCCGATCTTTCGTCAGCTTGCCTGTTTTCTCATGTGGTATGGAGCACTTGGTGCAAACCGAGTGCGGGTGACACAAGCACGGATTTACATCTGATTCAGTTTTTTGCTACTGCATAGGCTTGGTCTGAAAGCTGTTTCCTGGGGTAATGAGGAGCGCCGTCTAGATATTGCTGAACACACCTCAATGTAGGAATGCATGACAAAGCTCTTCAAGTTCGAGCAAGTCAGCATCCTGTCCATGTCAATTTAACTGCTCATACAACCCGAACTAGTGTTGGAATCTCTATCCAGATAATCTGGCCAGTTCGATTAAAAGCGAGCTCAAAAAACTCATGATATTTCGCAGACTGGTTGTCGTCGCTTGTGCTCTCGGATGTCAGCACAGCGAGCGCGAGAAATGTTGTGGCTGGGCTAGCGAAGAGTTCTTGTCCTCGTCTTCGGATGAGTCTCTCGCACCGTGCTGCTGAATTGTGAGGAGGAAAGATTGACGAGCCATGGTACACAATACGAAAACGGTGCTGAGTCGGTCATGTGCAGCTCAGGAGCAATACCGAATATGGACACGGTTGGGATGCGACGGTAAGTCGAAGCCGTCGGCAACCTGTGGGGTTCTGACCTGACCTCCCGACCTAAGAATTGAGTAACCACGCCTAACCCGCGAGGTTGCTTACGACTCGTCGCCTCTCACAGCCGGCTGAAGTATTCATTGACAGATGGGTGTCTCGGGTGAGGTAATTGGGAACATGGTGGGGATAAGCTCCACCTAGGTTCACAAGGCACAGTAACCCTGATGGACCCGGATTGCTGTACGGCAACCCGTGGAAGCGAGCCTTGTTAGGACAGGGTGGAGAAACACACCCAAATGGGCAAAAACACAGGGACGTTACTGTAATTACGACTTGTCATGATGGATGATGCGTTATTTGACTAGACCATCCCTTTTTATCTGCCTTCCCGCCATTTCTCGTTTTCCCATCCCATTGGAAAATGGTGTTCCACTACGACTCCCCAGACCCATTGGCCGTCGTCACAGCGCCACCACCTAACGAGACCCCAACAGAGAAGGCCGCAAGAGAAGAACGCGAAGCCGAAGCTCAAAGAATCAGTGACCAGATCGACGATGAACTCCGCGCAGAGGGAGCTGCGCTCAAGAAACTGGAAAAGATTATTAGGATCCTATTACTCGGCCAGAGTGAAAGTGGTGAGTCTGCCTCCCAGCCCATCTCTAGCATTACAGCTGACGCTTCTGTTCTTCTGCTCAACAGGGAAATCTACCACCCTGAAGAGTCGGTCACAAGCTCCGATCCGCGTCTTCTTCGTGTGCTGATAACGCGTGCCAGATTTTCGAATGCGATTCGCACGGGACAAGTGGGTGCAAGAACGCGCCTCTTGGAGAACTGTCCTACAGCTTAACCTCGTACGTTCCGTGAATGCAGTCCTCGAGGCACTGCAAGCTGCCTTCGATGATGACGACGAGGGGGACCCCCTCCCTTTTACGGACGAACATCGCTTGCTTCGACTTCGACTTCGACCCCTTCGTGGTGTCGAGGCCGACTTGAAAAGGCTACTCGGTGTAAGGCCTGAAGATACGCCAGAGCTCTCTCCTCAGACGTCACCCAAGCTCTCCCCTAGGACGTCCTCCGAGTTCTATGTTCGATCTCGCAATTGGCGAGATTTCCTACAGGCTTCCCGCATAAATGACGCAGAGAGCGCCCGCAGACCGATTAAACACGACGGCGTGAGCAGTCTAGATGTCACCGAAGTTATCACGAGCTGTAAAAACGACATCATAGCACTGTGGGCGGATCCTCTCGTTGGAGAAATGTTACGAAGATACAACGTCCGTCTAGAGGATTCTGCCAGTTTGTTCGTCTCGTTCTCTTTCCTTTTCACTCTCATCTCTTTACATGTTATGCAGTTTTCTAGACAACACAGAGCGTCTCGCCACTCGTGATTTTGAACCAACCGACGATGATATCGTCCGTGCCCGCCTACGTACGCTAGATATTCAGGAATACGACCTGAATGTTGCAGAAGGTACGCACCAGTTCTCATTACTCCACACCGGCCATCCAAACTTCTTTCCAGACGGGGAGTCATCGCAGTTGTGGAAGATTTATGACGTCGGGGGTTCGCGTACCCAGGTATTTTCTACATTTTCCCTCCATTCTATATCGCCGTCATCGAACGCCTACGATTTCCCAGCGTAACGCGTGGCTGCCGTACTTTGATAAAGTGAACGCGATCATCTTTCTGGCTCCTATATCGTGCTTTGACGAACGACTGCAAGAAGATCCAAGGGTGAACCGACTCGAAGACTCGTTCATCCTATGGAAGGCTGTCTGTTCGTCCAAGCTCCTGAGCCGGACGACCCTCATCATCTTCCTCAACAAAATTGATATCTTACAAAGCAAGATTGCGAGCGGTGTCATGGTGAACCAGCATCTACCTTCGTATGGAGATCGCCCCAATGATACCCAATCCGTCGTCAAGTGTACGTGCGCCACTTCCTCCTCCGCCTTTGTTGGCTACTACGCCACATTGCGAGGCGTTCAATAGGGACTGATCACACTTTGCGGGTTGTTTCTGTTTAGACCTCCGTCAGAAATTCAAGGATACTGTTAAATACAGCTCTCCGGAACCGCGGATGTGCCATATTCATCCTACGTCGGTCATCGTGAGTGGATTTCCTCTATTCCATACTCAGTTCACTGATTTCTCCCCGGCTTCCCCCCCAGGACACGCGCACAACAGCGCAAACATTACTATCTGGTGTGTAAACGTGTCTTTTTTTTTGTTGCTTCATTCCGTATCTTGACTCTGGTTGGTTCAGTGCGCGATGGGATCCTACGGGCGAACCTCAAAAAGGCAAACCTAGTATGAGGCACCTCTTCGATCAATTTATTACGAGCTGGATGCTTAGCCGAATGATTTAGATCCGGTGAGGTGAAGTTGAAGTTGACATGTTGGATACCCACGAATGCGGTAAACCGCACGAGGCGAAAAAGTATCACATCTAGAATGACTGCTCAATGTTGCACTATTATATCGTGGATTATACATACACCACTTGCTAGGTATCTTTCTCAGTCTCATCCATTACTGCATAATACAGAAGTATCAGAGTACCTGTTCTAGAGCCGCTGTTGTCGTTTTCTACAATTCATCACATGCTGACCTGTAATGGTTTCCAGCTGATCAAACAGTGAACTGCGGTTTGAGTGGCCGGGGTGCGCGCAATCTTCAAGCTGCCTCGCCACCTTGGGGATTACCCCACCCTCTTGTCTACATACACTGGTTTAAATCATCGCAAAGCCTAGATGACACCGTCCAAATGTCCCACGTATGAGGACTGTCGTTATTTGACCATTTTGCCATACAGCTTGAACCACATCGTGGTGGCTTCTTGACGTTGTAGTCCTTACGGCTGCTTGCAGCGTACGTTCTTCACATAGTAGGCGTTCAGAGTGTTCAGTGTTCAGACCATCAAGGCTACCCAGATTCCTGATCGACTGAATGTAGTGACTGAGAGTGGCAATTGATGGTGGGTCCGCCGGACTTTGCCGAAAGGTGTTTGCGGCTGTCATCGACGTCATTGAGCTTGGTTCGTCATCAATTGTCGACGGCCGTCTGCCCATCTGCCATCAAACCTTGCATGCCTCTTCGCGCCACCAAGTCCCACAAGCTGTGTGTGCCCCCCTTGCTGACTCCTGCCTCTACCTTGCATCGGGCGGTGTCGAGTATAGGCCTGGTGAGCGAGGGGTGACGAGAGAGGCATTGGAGCGAGGTCATGCGGCTGCGCGTCTGTGCCTGTGTGGAGGGAACGTGGGGGAAGGCGGGGCTCATCCCGACTCGGGTCTGACACGGGCGTCAACTGCATGCTTTTGGACGTTTCCGTCCGGGAGGTGGGAGGCAGAACTGACGACAGGGGCGTGACAGATTCAGCATGTCGCGAGGACGAGGACTGGGAATCATTCACGTTGGGCTCTGTTGATGTGGACGGTTGGCGATGTGGATTAGTCTGGCGAGCAGCTTCTGATGACAGACTAAAATGGGTACTACAAGAATTAAGAGCGGCGCTGCATCGTCATTGGGATTGGCAAACGATAAACGAAGACTGAATGGTGTAGATGGATTAGCAGGGATCATGGCTGTGTCACTGAGAGCCTTCTCACTTCGTTCGTATCCTCACAAAACCCCTCGAGTACCATCACGATCCGAACAGAGTTCGCTCAACTTGTGCGACTTCACTTCAGATATATCCGATATTGCCAAGATACCATCGAGGATTCGTGATAGGACACCATACCATGTAGAAGGATCAACTCCGGGGATCACTGAGTGAATACTGAGAGACGGGCCCACCTTCCAGATGTGTGCGGTACCCTGCACATTCCGAAGAACGCGGGTGATCACCATCTCGCAGTTCTTGGTCAGACGTATCGGCAAGCGATCCACATCCGCTAAAACATCCTCCTCCAGAGCCGCCACTTGTTCGTCTCGATGTTGAATCGAGTCGATAGAAACATGGATCCCACGCACAATGCCTTTATGAACCAACTATCTGATAGAACTTCGAGGTCGTTTTTGCATTCCTCCAGCCCCTCGTTCATGTGAGCCATCTCCCCGGAGAGACAATGATAATCATTAGAAATTTGCATGACTGGCTGTGACAACCTCGACACAGCTACGACGGGGTTCAACGCACGGTACAGGTCGAGGACCATAGCACCAGATTGTATGATCAACGTGCCAGGAGTGGATGTGGAGGGGAGGCTCGGAAAATATGCCAGAGGATGCAAGCGCTTCGCCCTCATCCTTGACGGCCTGAACGGTACGTCGAATGGGCATCGATACCGAATACGTCTTGTTCGCGGTGTCTCGTTTTGCGACGGGTTGGAAGGGAATGATGGCTATTGGCAATGTGACCATTTGTTGGTGGCTGTCCATTGGAGAGCGGTTGATGTCGGCTGCTCGAAACTGCTGCTGCCGGTGCTGGCTGGGGCCGCGAAGGTATGGACGATGGTACAGATAGATAGCCCGGGAGCGTCACCTCGTCTGCAACCGAATCCCGGGTGCTCATCCTAGCTTGTACTTCAGTCAGCCCATCGTCCAGCCCTAGCTTCATTTAGAGATTCCAACGAAGAATCTGGTTTCGGAACTGGTGCGGGTGGTCCTTCTGACGCCGTCACACTGTATCGATGCCGGAGCCTGACAAGCCCATTTTTGGAACGCGGGCATCGCTCAGGTTCTATCTATCGCGACAGGGGCAACAAGGGAAGGTCCCACACTAGGTCGGGTAATGTTAATGACCGTGACAAGCTCGGCAGAAAACGTATCTTTTAGACACGACGCCCTGGCCAGAATGTTCTCCCGGTGGGTAGGGTCGTGCGTGCGTGCGCGTGAGGGCGAGGTGGCTGAGAGGAGGCGTGCACACGGGAGTGCTCGGGCAAGATGGTGATGACCGCGAGCAGGCGGGGTGGTGCGTGCGTTTGCGCTCGAGGCAGGTACAAGCGGGCACTGTGTGTGGTAGCGAGAACCCGACTCGGGCCCGGTGCACGCACGCGATGATATTATACGCGGTGAGCGTGAACTGTCCCACGGTTTATGAGCGCGACACAATTCCCAGCTTCATGTGAGCTGAAGCCAACGAGAAAACGCGAGCTTTGCGTCTGTAAGTATCTCCTGCCATCCCGTTGGAAATGATATACCGCTACGACGACTCCCCGGACCCATTGGCCGTCGTCACAGCGCCACCACCTAACGAGACACGAAAAGAGAAAGCCGCAAGAGAAGCACGCGAAGCCAGAGCTCAGAGAACCAGTGACGGGATCGACAATGCACTCCGCGCAGAGGGAGCTACGCTCAAGGAACAGGGACACATCGTCAAAGTCCTATTACTCGGCCAAAGTGAAACTGGTAAGTCCGCCACTTCATCCAGTTGGGACTGTGTCCGAGCCCCACCCGGTCTCCCAGTCCATTCCCAGAGTTACAGCTGACGCTTCTGTTCTTCGGCTCGACAGAGAGATCTACCATCCTGAAGTGTCGGTCTCAAGCCCCGATCCGCGCCTTTCTCGAGTGCTGATGACATGCCATTGCTAGATCTTCGCATGCGATTTGCACGGGACGAGTGGGTGCAAGAACGCGCCTATTGGAGAGCTGTCCTACAGCTTAATCTCGTACGTTCCGTGAATGCAATCCTCGAGGCACTGCAAGCTGCTCTCGATGATGACCCCCTCCCTTTTACGGACAAACATCATTTGCTTCGACTTCAACTTCGTCCCCTTTGCGGTGTCGAGAGCGACTTGAAAAGACTACTTGGCGTAACACCTCAGGATACGCCAGAGCTCTCCCCTCAGACGTCACCCGAGCTACCCCCTAGGATGTCCTCTGAGTCCCATAGTTGGCGAAACTTTGACGCCGTGCGCAGTCAAGATGTCACTCAAGTTATCACAAGCTGTAAAAACGACATCATAGCACTGTGGACGGATCATCTCATTCGTGAAATGCTACGAAGATATAAAGTCCGTCTAGAGGATTCTGCCAGTTTGTTTGTCTCGTTTTCTTTCCTTTTTACTTCTCATTTCTTAAGCCGTACGTGATATGCAGTTTTCTAGACAATGCAGAGCGTCTCGCTACTCGTGATTTTGAACCAACCGACGATGACATCGTCCGTGCCCGCCTACGTACGCTGGATATTCAGGAATACGAGCTGAACGTTGCAGAAGGTACGTACCGGTTCTTGTTACTCCATACCAGTCCTGCAGACTTCTTTCCAGACGGGGAACCAACGCGAATGTGGAAGATTTATGACGTCGGGGGTTCGCGTACCCAGGTAACTTCTTACATTTTCCCTCCGTTGTCGTCGTTGAATGCTTACGACTTTGCAGCGTAACGTGTGGCTGCCGTACTTCGATCAAGTGGATGCAGTCATTTTTCTGGCTCCCATATCGTGCTTTGACGAGCGACTGCAAGAAGATCCAAAGGTGAACCGACTCGAAGACTCGTTCATCCTATGGAAAGCCATCTGTTCGTCCAAGTTCCTGAGCCAGACGACCCTCATCATCTTCCTCACCAATGTTGATATCTTGCGAAGGAAGATCGAGGGGGGTGTCATGGTGAACCAGCATCTACCTTCGTACGGGAATCGCCCCAATGACACCCAATCCGTCATTGAGTGTACGTGTCCCGCCCTGATTGGTTATTTAATAGGGACTGGCTACACCTAACGGATCATCTTCTGTCTAGACCTTCGTCAGAAATTCAAGGATACTGTCAAACACAACTCTCCAAAACCGCGGATGTGTCATATTTACTCTACGTCGGTCATCGTTAGTGGATTTCCCCCCTTCTATTCCCTACTCAGTTCACTGATTTCTCCCTGGCTTCTCTCCCAGGACACGCGCACAACGGCGCAAACATTACTATCTGGTGTGTAAACTTGTCTTTTTTTGTTGTTACTTCATTCCGTATCTTTGACTCTGATTGGTTCAGTGCGCGATGGGATCCGACGAGCGCATCTCAAAAGAGTCAACATCATATGATGCACTTCTGCCTGTATGCTTGGCTGAATAATTCGGGCGAGAAGTTGACAAGGCGGATACCCACAGACGGTAAACCACACGAGGTGAAAAACTATCACAACATCTAAAACGACTGCCCAATTTTGTACTATTATATCGTGGATTATACATACACCAATTGCTAGGTATCTTTTTGTGTCATCCGTTCCTGCCATAATACACAAGCATCAAAGTACCTGTTCTAGAGCCGCCGATATCGTTTTCACACCTATAACGGTTTCCAACCCTCTCCCATGGGCCATTTGAGATTATCAGATTCTGTCAAGAAATCCCGATGTGAAGCAGTGCTTGCCGCTGTCACTGATGTCCTTCGTGCATTTCGGTCCTCGCTTGAGCTTGGTTCGTCATCAGTCGTCGGCTCGGCGTCCGGGTCCCGGTCCCGATCGACGTCGGCTGCCGTCCACCGCGTGTCTGCCATCAAACCTTGCTCGCCTTCTTCGCGCCACCAAGTTCCACCAAGCTGTGCGTGATGGACGTACCCACGCTTGCTGATTCCCGCCTCTGCCTTGTATCGGACGGCGTCGAGTTTGGGCTGGGCTTTGAGCTGGAGATTGGTCAGCGTTTTTTGGATGTTGGCGATGGGCGACGTTTCAGTTCGTTCTCGTTCCCTACCACGCATGAGCGAGAGGTGACGAGAGACACCTTGGTACGAGGTCGTGCGTCCGTGCGTCTGTGCGTGCGTGGAGGGGACATGAGGGAACGCAGGAAGCTCATCCCGATCCGACGTGGGCGTCAACTGCATGCTTTCTGGACGTTTCCGTCGGGGAGGTGGAGGCGGGACTGACGAAGAGGACGTGACAGATTTAGAACGTGTGACGCGGGGCGGGGAAGAGGATCGGGAGTCATTCACGTTGGGCTCAGTTGACGTGGACGGTCGGCGTTGCGGGTGGGTTGGAGGCGGCATCGGCCCGGGACCGGCGGTAGTAGATAACCCAGAATAATCAGCATGTGTCGTCGACACGCCGAGGGCATGAATATCTCGGCTGGGTAGAGGCGGTTTGAACGGTGCAGAAATCGGTGATGGAAGTGTCGCACTCGCCACTTGTTCGAGCGACAACACCGAGCTCGACGTTGACGAGGGTTTACGTCGCCGAGGCAACGGCGGAACGCATGTCGTGTCGTCTGACCCCCCGGACCCGGAGCTAGGAGCGTACCCATTGGACTGTTTTTGCAGCTGTTTGGAGGGGCTGAGGCTGCGTGTGCGCGTACTGGTGTTGCTGACGGTGGAAGTGGACGAGGTGGTTTTGAGGACTTGGAGGACACGTTCTCGATCGAGTTGTTCTTCGGCGCGTTTCATCGACTGTGCGTGTTTACTCGCCTCAAGCGACTGTCTCATGAGGGAACTCATCACATGGGTTGGTTTGGTGGGAATTACAGGGGGGCCGGAAGGCGTCATGAGATTCGCCGTCGACGTGATCGGAGTCGGGACGGCTTCCGAGGGTCGACGAGGAGGGGCTGCGAGCAATGACGGCTTGCGGGGAGGCAGCGGTGGAAGTTTACCTTGATTAGAAGTATTCGCGGGCGGTATCGTCTTGTCCGCACCATTGTCACGAGCGAGAAACGGGTTTTGACTGACCCTGCCGGGGCGCTGCTGAGGAAATACCTGCGCAAGTTCAGGATCTGGTGGTGGCACGGATGGTGTACCGTGTTCCATCGATCTGCGCGTGAACGGGTTCGTTTCTGGGGACGAGGTGATGAGCGGGGGTGGCTTCTGACGGTCAGGGTGCGATGGAGGGGCTTGGACGGGTCGTTTGGGAGGGGAGAGTGGCCGCGGGACGTCCGGGGCTTTGGCTGGCCTCGGAGATGCTATATGGGTTTGTGATCAGCACGAGCGTTGATACCCGATCGTAAACAGGAGACCTACACACCTTGAACGAACGCGAGCGTCCGGTCAACCCCTTTACCCGACCCGGCGTGCAAAACGAGTCGAAGGGCAGCAAAAAATTGACCACCCGTGAGTGTGTCTGAAAGCAGCATGTTGGGACAAAAAAATCTGAGGATCTGTATGAACGGTTGGGGAAAGAGAAGGAGGAGGAGTTAGCCGTTGGGTCGGGTTGGTGTAATGCCAGAACTGACAGCATCGATGTCGGACGCTGGGAGATCAGAGTATCTACCGCGGAGCCATGCTCGCACTTCACGTACGCCAACGGATGTCCGCTCATAGTGAGCGTCGCCACGGACGGAGGTGGTCGTTGGGAAGTTGGTGGCGGACTCTGTGGCAAGATCGTTGAGCGATGCGGTGTAGAGGTCGTATTCGGTGTCACTAAGGGCGGAGATATGAAGGGTAAGTGGACGCATCCTCGGTGAGCGTCGTCGTGGCCGTTGGTGGATAAGGATAAGTAGAGACGGAACGTGGAGACTCGAGCCCAAGCGCTTACGAAAATGGCCACGCCGGCACGTGTCGACTTCAAGCTCACACTTCTACCCTCATGTAAGGTATGTGAATGTCACGATATCACCATCGTTGGCGTTGACTTTGACTGCCTGAGCGTTGTACGTGCAGACATGTCGCGCGATTCGCATATCCGGTTCTTATCGGAACAGCCAACATCTGCCGACGAATGTTCCCCATTCGACGATCCTCCACCATGGGAACCACAGTTCGAGGACCTTTCATCTACTCTGCCACCCATACCGCAATCCAGGCGCCCCCTGGATCCACCCCCACCTTGTTTCTCCATTCCCTCCCCGCTGCGCATCAGATCCCATAACTTCCCTCCCTTTCGTATTCCTGCGGTCAGCAATAAGCTCACAGACGGCTTCTGCATGCTCTATCCACACGACATACTTGAGAGACACGGCATCTACCGCTCAGATTGGATCCGGTTTCTCGAAGACGTCGGTATCGCAGCGCGTCTCTCGCACGAGGGCCTCAGTGCCGTCGGATCGCGCGTGCCCGTCGCACCCTTGATCGCCCATCGCTTCTTTCCCTCGCGCGCCGTCGGTGCAGTCTTCGACGGGCATTTCACACGGAGCCCAGTAGAAGAAGTCCGTGCGCTCATACAGATATGGAATCAGTGTGCGTTCGAGCGTCGCAAGATCAGAGTGACGCTTCAGGTACGGTCGACCGGGATGAGCGGGAAGAAGAGGTACGCGTTGATCGTCGAATCGCTGTGACTGGACGTTCGTTCGTCTGTTCCTTGTACTATGTGTTTCCTGCATCATGTATGTTATATCCTCATCGTCATCTTTGTTGTCTGCTTACGGGTTCCGAAACACAATCTCATGGTCGCATTCTTTGGTGCACGTTTCGCGCATTAGTACAGATCTAATTACCAGTCGTGACGTCTCGTCGCCGTGGGCCAGGTCTACGCTGTAAACGACACAAGACGTCTGATCGACTGCCCAGACGAACTTCCTGGCAAGTTCTGTCGCCCTCTCAGAGACCAAGTCCGCCAATACATATCTCGTCAATCTCACACAACTGGAAGACGCAGATGAGAACGGTCCCGACGATGCTTGAAGCAGATGACTTGTCATTAATTAATACCACAGTCTCCACCGAAGGTGTCTCGGGCGCGTACCGTCGCTACGATCGCTTGGGACGAGCATGGATTTTGGCGACGTCTTGTCCGCTTTTGGATAGTCATTTTTTCATCTCGCTTTCCCTAAACAACTCCCAGTACTCATAGTATTCGCGTCCCTCCAATTCGAAAGGTTCAAGCACTCAGTTTGCTGATCAAGCAAGTACACGCGAGTCCTGTAAGCATTCGGCAGTATATCAGTTATGGTGTACGCAGCTTTGAAATCAACGGTGATCGGACGACGGAAGAATCCGCTGGCTCCGCAGCTCCAAGGAAGAATCAGGGATGCGGATGCCTCGCACACGACCACTCTTCAACACTCAATGATCAGCGGCAACATCCCAGCAGCGCGGAAATGATGGGGAAAGGACGCACAGATCTTGGCAGCAAAAACCGCCATCTCCGAAATTGTCATGATGGTTGATATCGTCTGAAAGCAAATCCATCCGGGTTTGCAGTGTTGGAAGCGAAGATAAGTGCTGAAATTTGACTAATACGGTTCCTGATGACACACTCGAGGCAAGTGCTGGAAAGACTGGAACGAACGTTAATTGGCCCAAACGAAAGACGGAGGTCTTTTGCATTGCTTTGTTTTGTAGCTGTCCATCTCATTTCATCTCAGATGAGATAAGACCACTGCGCATGACGATGACAAACATACCACGTTCCCATTAAGGAAGCGACCAGCGCCGCCGCTTATACCCCAGCTATGTGTTCTTCTCCCAACGTCCAGTTCTGAGGCTTTTTTCACGGCGCGATCATATAAGCGTCTTTGTCCCTCTATCATTTGATTCGCTGTATATTATCGTTGCCGGTCTTGTTAACGGGCCACCGCGTCTGCTTTAGTTCACCGGCCTATGACATAGACCATCACACCTAGGAAAGGATCTGGATAAAATCGAGGGTACACGCCGTCATATCTACGACAAGTATTGCGCACAGGAAAAGATCTATTTACTGATTGGTATGACATTTGGTAAGTTGATCTTATCTTTCGTTTTATAATGTGTCTCCTGGACACCTCACCAACAGAGCAATTATTCGATCGTGCTTGATAGAGGATCATACACGTTAAGCCTTTGTAAGGTAGGTCAGCAACAATGCTATTTATTCAGAACACATAGCCCGCTCAAGCATGGGCGCAACTTTGAGGCAGATCTCCTTGGGCTCCATCAGATAGAATCTGCTCCCTATAATATTGAAAAGCACCGATAACCCCGAATGACGGATCACATGCACGCGCCCACCGATAATGAATTTGACGCACTTCTGGTCCCCATATCATCTGACTCATTATCATCCCATCTCATTCCTGCGCCCACCAAACGGAAATAGTTCGTCGTGATGGTAGCTTTTGCGAATTCGGACAGACCTACTACTTGCCCTAAACTTGATCAAAAAAATTTCCATTCGACAAACGCCGTTCTATCAGAATCATTACTGGGTTCGTTGTTTGGTGGCCCAACTGATGAACTCGGCAAGCTTGCAATTGAAAAACTTATGTCGAAGGTCCGACGACCACACATACCTATTTAGGCAAGTGTTGAAATTACTCTTTGTACCCATGCGGATAGCAATAAATACATGACGCCGACGAGCACGCGGATCACTGACTGTTCAGATATTAGTGGGGGAGCCACAGAGTTGACAAGCCCGAGGAGTTGCTGGTCGGGGTCGGGATTTTTGCAACCCAAGGTGGCGCGGGCGATTGCATGTACATACCGCCAGTTCTAATCATCACCGTGTAACGCCACAGTGCAGTCACTTAGTAGAATCGCTCTTGACACATGGTACAGTCAACTCTCATATAATCCAAACCTTTTCGGAGGCGCCTAACACACGAAGGACTAAAAAGTACCCAGGAGCTCCGGTGGTACTAGATTGTACGAACTATAAACGACATTTGTTCCCTGTAAGACGGGATGATGGTTTGGCCGCCAGTGCTACCCAAAGGGGGATGAAATTTGAGAGAGTTGACTGGCGTAGTATGCACTACCGTCTACGATGTTACCTTACTCACTTACAGTAAGCAAGTAAGTGTAGGAAAATGACTTGGTATGAAAATTTTTGTAGCGTTGTGAGCGATGCTATAATAGTGTGCTACGAAATACTGGTCCGTATGTCCGCGATCACGTGTGGACGAAAGGTGAGATTCGTCATACCCAAGACCGATAGGTCCGATAGGGATGCATTCATGCTGAAATTTTCAGTTCCCCGAGTCATACAACGTTGGAACAAACACAAATCGATAGGATACAACATGTCGGTAACTAATACGAGTGTGGACACGTGGACGTGGACCCCAGAATCAAGAAACACGAGCCGCGTAACGGCGAGAATAGAAAGAAGCCATGATAGACGGTGCGAGTTGGCGAATGCAAATGCAGCAGATAGTAGCGCCAGACTGCGCCACTGAGTTTCACCATCTCGTCTCGGACTAGGCCGAGAATCCCTGCGATTGTCACAAATTTTTCGCGTGACACCGCATATAACCCTAGTAGCGCCCGTTAAAACACATACTGTAACACCACACTGACCCGGACAATCGGGCGGTGCTGCGGATGGAAGCTTCTATTTGCTACTCACAACAATCTTGAATACGGTGTGCCGTAAAGAACATTGATAAAAATATACTTTGGCGCGCCGCAGAAGAAAACGACTCGCCGAGGTCGCGTTTGCGTCTCGATCCGGACGACCCAAATAAGCCGCACCACAAACGGAAGCCCACCGCAGCACTGCAACGTCCCAGAGTTTACAGTTGGGGATCGATCCAAGAACCGCCCCAAAGCCAAGACCCCCCCCGCAGTAATCGTCGTGGAGTGTCCGGACCAATTCACTCTTACTAAATTTGCCACCCTTCGAATGGAAGCCTCGAGTCGACAACGTATGTATTCTCGAAACACCAGGTTGCGATATGGGCTGCTGCGGACGGCCTTCGAAATATAATACTTACCCGAAAGGCTGCTGCGGCGGGGTCGCATCGTCACCGAGTGCAGGGTAGTACCCACCCAAAACGCGTTACGTCTTCCGAAGTCGCGCACGCATTACTCGCCTCGTTCCGTGCATGAAAAGGACTGCGGAGAAGGTGTCTCCGGAAGAAGTTCATACTACTGCGCAGGGTAGAAACGTGGTTCGCGATGCCGCGTGTCCATCGTTTCGTGATACGTCTTAGCGACGACTGCTAGATGAGCAGAAGTATCAGAGTTCTATCTGTTCGTGTTTCACCATCCGGCGCAGTGACGGTTCGGTGGGGTGTTGTTCTACTGGTGAGAATCATCTCGGCCGCCGGCGAAAGTATGTACCCACGTTTATCTCCATTTACAATGAAATGCCCCATAATGACATAATGACATATGATTTCACCTGAAGTAGTCTCGCATAGCTGAAACAGAAAAGTCAACGTCGTCAGCATCCATTTCAGTTGTCGGACCAAACGTCGTAGGGTACCCTGGTATTACGGTAGGGCGTGGAGTGCTAGGTCGCTAGGTCAGATTCGGTCTTGCAATAGATTCGTGCCACTCGGAGAATCGGAACGTTCCAGGCTATCATACAAGTTGCGGGTATTTTGGTATCAATATTGCATCATTCAGATTCATTCTAGAAGAAGTGTATGCGAGACTGTAACATCGGCGTAAAGAGTGCTTTCAAAAAAAAGGTAGCGCGGGTTGCTATAGTACATATGATACAGGGCGAGTATCTGCAGTTGTCCCTCACGACGCAATAAGGAAAGGGGGTGGGAAGTATGGGTAGATATGAAGACGGGGCAGATTGTTCATAGATGCGTTTTGGCTAGAATTGATCGGAGATTCACACGGTCGCTGAATTGCGTGTAAAGTTCTGCATCTTGGATTAGCTCGGCGGAAGTCACCGGAAGTGACGGGTGTGGGACGTATCCACTGGCACCGTCGAGTAACGCGTAACCCTGGTGGGCATCGTCGACCACTATCTCTGTGAGGGAGACGAGCTCGTCTTCAAGGCGCTTCCAAATCGCAGACCATCTCCGGATAGGGATTGATACGCTGGGAACGTAGCTAGAGCACGAGCGAAGCTCCAGACGGCGTAGGCTCGCCTTGTGACGGATGATGAACTCCTCAACACCATCAACAGTGGGAGTGGGATCGAAGACAATGTTCTCAAGAACAAGCGTCTCGAGAGCAGGGTAGTTGGATGAACGAAGCTGTGTATTGAGGCTGTGATAGAGACCTTGCGGACTCCGCAAGACGAGGGATTTCAAATTGGCGTTGGAGGCTGGAAGCAGCGAGCTGAGCGAACCATTCAGGGCTTTAGAGCCCGACCAGGTGCCCAGCTCCGAGTTGGCGACGACGGACATGGAGAAGTGGTGTAGGGGGGAGTTAGTCACAGATGACACAAAGTCGTAACAGGCCGTGGACATCAGAACGACGTTGTTGAGGGTGAGCGAGCGAACGCAGGAAGACTTCATCGCAACATGTACTGCGTTTAAGACGGTGATCTGACGGTTGGTGAACCAGAAGGGGTGTTCTTGGATCTCTGAGCCGTGTTGGGAGCGGAAAGAGGGCCAGAAGTTGAGAACGACACTCTCAAGGTTCTTGAAATCTGAAAGAAAGCAGAAGGTCTCTGTAAGAGCTTCTTCAAGCTCTGCTATCTCGAGTTCGTCACAGTCGCCTGCGGGCGATGTCAGTTGCTTCGAAAAGACAAAGCGCTCCAGAGAACATTACCTTGAGTGCCGGCCGGAAGGAGACAAAACTGCGCATGATCACGTTGATCGTAGACGACCTCACGCACATGAGCAGCGATGGAGGGAGACTCAAGGATGCTTCGACAATTCTGTGCGCTTTGTACGCTATTGCGGATATGTACCCCACGGAATACGTGCGGTGTAACAAGGTAATGGCACGTGGAGTTGACGGATCGCAGTGCGAGGAGGTCAGAGGTCGATGATATGTTCTCGACCACGACACCGACAAGCTCGATTGGCAAGCTAATCATGACAGCAGTGTGATGGGAGAGGGGTACGAAGTTGTCACGGGTGGGGGTTCGAATCACGGGTCCTCGTCCAGCTTCTTATAGGACCTGCCGGCGACCATAACTGTCGTACGGATGTGGCGTGTCGTAAGGTAAGAGGGTCAAGTAAACTTGGTCACAACGCGGGGAGCTGGCACGGGTTCCGGGAGCGGTGCATCATGGCCATATCTTGTTGACCGCACCGATTTGGATGTCACGTAACGATTCCGAAACAATAATTTACTTACGAAGTTTAGCTCCACAAAAGGACAAGAAAATTTCTCTCCGATCCCGCGCGATCACCAAATTGCAGTTTGTCAGCGGTCGTTACGATGGCAGACGCACAATTCGGCCTCTGTGAGGTCGCTGGATCCGTGCCACGAGTCAGGGCAGGTTGTGCTTCCAAATCTCACATTCTGTCACTCGACTTTCTCCTTGCAGCATATTGCGCCCCACCTTCAAAGCTTACCTTCAAAGTTTTGCAAACATGGCCCGGGGACACCAAAATCAACATGTAATATTCTTCTGCGTCTTCCACGCAAGGGGCAAAACTGGCGTGGCCCACTCAGACTGTTTCATGTGCATGTACAATCACAGATGAGTGTTCGCTACTACTGAGAGCTTCTGAGATCTTCTACCTCGTAGAATTTTGGTCGGCGCCCGGTCACTGGCAGTTCCTGCGACAATCACGGCAGTACGTGGTGGTCCAGGCTTCTGTCACCTTTCGATATATCCCGCAAGTTATTACGAGTTACTTGCATAGCCAACCACTCATCAGGTACCTAGTGATTGATGAGGGCTCACTCCAAGCCAAGGGAGTTCAGTAACGTGCCTTGGAGTGCCTCAAAATTTCAAGATCTTCAAATTTCTGTGATATGCATGGGCATGGGAGAGGCGTGGTTAGATGTTCCATCTTTACCTCCTGTGCGAGTAAGTACGGCGAGGTCAGAGTGCATTGTACATCATTACATGATCCGTGATGCGACGCCACATAGAAATTTTTGACCAGACTGGGTGAAACAATCGTGTTATGATTTCCTATCAGTCAAACTTCCCCGAGCCCGAGCGTCATGTGATTGTTGGATGGCAACATGATGTTCTTCATTCATTCATCCCATTATGAGCGCTTTGACATCGAATATATATGGGGAAAGGTCACACGTTGCAACTCGGGGGAAATTGGTATCTTTTTCGGCCGCTGGAGGTTGAGAAGCAGCCTTGTTTCTTCGCAGTGACGCTACCTATGGGTCCTTGTGATGATAGCATCGATAGCGCCGATGTTAAAATGGCAGATGTGAAGATGGCCATACATTTGATTTTAGGAAATCATCGAAAGCGTCGACAGGATCAATCATGGAAGCAGGGCTTGTTATCTCCAATCAGGACAGCCGTCAACGTTTTCCTCGAACTTATATCGGAGAGTTCCGAGTCCGTGGTCTGTCATCAAATCGAAGACCTGATAATACTCCCATCTTCAGCACGGCACTGTGGCCATTTAATGACGGGGACAGATGTCACTGCCTTGGTTTGAATGAGCCTTGGCAAGTTGAGGCATGATGCGGATGGCGGGGATGCTGACTAATGACTCACTATTGCGCGTCCCTCGCCACCCCAAGGCAAGGTTATTCGAGGAGCGAGGCAACTTACTCATCTTGTGACGTGGTGCGTACCTAGCTAGTATCGAGAGAGATGCGGCACATCGTATATTGAATTTACATAAGTGCCCAGCCGCATCAGCCAAGGGGGCGAAGGACGACTCGACTCGGACGGACGTTGGCATGTCAATGGCGGTGCCAAAACGAGATGGCGATGCGTGTGCTGTGGAACCAGAAAACGGTCAAATTCCAGGCGCCACGATTTACTTGGAGCCATCTCGGCAAGAACATGCGTGTCCCACGAGAAGCAAGCCCAGATTTTCCATGGAACCAGCAAGACTTGCCATCGACCCGAGCTATGTTGGAGAGGTTTTACAATAGCACCTACCTATACAATTTGATAATGATGTATTTCTACTGTCAGCGAAACGGATCTTTTAAAAAAAACATGCGAGACATGTCATGATCCAGTGAACTAATCATTTTGCCCATCTTCCTACAGGTCACATGGGGGAGCACACCCCAGAACGGTGCGGACTTGGCCTGACAGCTGCCAGGTTCAGGCCTCAGGCCTCAAGCCCCGCCCTGACCAACGTAATACTGCCAAGAGAACACCTGATCATGATGATCAAGGGACTCGGGGTATGCCATCTCGTATTCCTGTCTGGCGGTTATGTATTGATGCCGCTACAAGGGCACGCAGAGGCTCAGCTGGCTCATCAAGCCAAGCACTGCGGTAGATAGTGATACAGCCGGGAAATCCTCCCTCGGCGTCCAATCCCGATCATGCCCGTTGATATCAAGACTGATTATCCTTGTGATGGATCCCGGCGGATGCGGGACCAGCCACTTCTACGAAAGGGCTCATTTTGTCGGTAGCGGGACGGTCAGCCAGGCACGCACCATAAAGTGATCCCACGGTCTTTCCCATATTTGGGGAGGGAAGGGACCATAATTACGGGATGAAAACACGATCAATTTAGTCTGGGGCCTGAATTCTTCTCCTCTGGACGACAGCGGCGGCCGTCGCTAAAGGGCCAGCGAGGTGGTCATTGCTTGAACGTTTAAGGGACACGTGCTGTATCGGCTTTGGTTCAATGTTGCACAAGTCACTCACCCGGTCCATGCACAAGTAGTACGACGATGGCTCTCTCCTTGCAAACGCACGATCTGCATCCGCTGCTCAGATCAGTCGTCTGTAAATCAGGCGAGCCTTGATGTCGATGAGTCTTAAGAACTTCACACACCGAGGGAGGGAAGGTGATCTGTTTCTATGACCACGGACGGAAGCTGTACCTCAATAATAGCCGCAGACACCCTTGCCATCATGCTGGTGTTGCCGAACGAGGTCTAGAACATTATCGAGTTGCCTTTGGTCCGAATGTCCCGAGGGTCTGTAAGAGATTACAAATAGAGTTAGCGTGCAATTCGAAGGCGAAAGAAGATACTTCAACTTACTTCCTGATCGGCAGATTCCAAAGTGACATAAGGACAAGCCACCGCGAGCAACGGACGCTCTTGGCAACTCTTTTTGCAGGAGATCGTGAGTTGCAGCGGAATGGCCCAGGCCCGGATGGTTTACGATCAAATCCCCTTTCTACCGCTCTACCTACCATCCTCCCCACCTCATATAGATCACGTTCCGCGTCCGAAGCTTACCGCAGATCTGAGATCTATGCTCAGAACCTTTGTATGCAGGACTGCAGAATAAAGAGCCACGTAAACTCTCATCCTTGCGTATCCTTGCATTCGTGTTCTGTTCGATCCGCTCAGTGGCGTCGCTTCCGAAGACAATCCAGGGATCGTACCTGGTAACAGTGTTGGCTCGCCGCCTTCTACACAATCGATCACTGTCCCATGCCTCAATTATGTAAACAGTACCCGTAGCCGATCGTACGTCTCTGATGATGGTTCGGTGCCCTGCGAGTTACCACTGTAGATATCAGGGACCAACGCTTATGACCTGCCGATGCGCCACGTCTGACCTGTCTAACATGAAACGTTTCCTATCATAACTGTCAGGATGCAATTACAATTATTCCGGGTTTACGGAAAGGATCATCGACCTACCCCCCGGGTTACACACTTTTGTTTTATGTGTTCGACAAGACCAGCGTTGTATATCCGATTGATGGGGGGAGACTTGTAGTACTCGAGGGAGGCGCGCACACGGCCATAATGCGCGCCAGAAAATGAGGCGACTTTCCCAGGTTATAGGCGCGGTGTAGTTCGATGGTTTTTGGAAAGACAAGGGGCGGACAAACCTGCGGTTCCACTTCATGGTTGCGTACCTTTCCATATACGCGGAGATCATCATCATCGGTCAATGTCAATGCAGCATGTGCTCCCGATCGATCGAGGGGAACGGTTGATCATGATCGTCGCCGCTTCCCCCGAAAGGCATCGGCAGGCAGTGTCGCCTAAGTGAGAAGCGCAGTAAGCTGTTGTAGTATGGGAAAACTGGCTGCCAAGTCACTGCACATTGTAGAGTCATCCTCGGATCTCAATATTGGCCGAATCGTCATGCCGCCCGAGGGTTTACTGTATCTAGTTGGCTACGCTGTTATTCTACATATAGCACCTAAATGCTCGGGTTTCGCCGAGGTCCAGGTCAGGCTGCAGGAAAAGAGCGAGCAGGGATCAGTCATGTAATCACGCCCATGACGACGTTTAGATATAACTCCATGTATGTAGGGTTCCTGCGATAATACTGTGTGTGGTAGTGATGGGTTCGAGTGACAACGGTGGTATCGGTATCATGACATCAGTCCCCTGATCCTACCCTTGACCGAGAACCCTTCCAGCTCTAGCGCACCGATCCCGGTCCGTTTTCCTTTCCGCCACGCCTCCACGAGACCCTTTGCTTCGTATGGCGAGACGTCCGCGTCGAGGGTCCCGACGGTGACATGAAGGCTGTCCCGAATCTCGTGAGGCAGTCTCGAGACAAACTCGTGCTTTTCTTGTCCTAAATCAGTATCGTTCTCGGGTACTTTGGCAAGTTTCAAGTCCTCGACGGTCAATGCCATAACCCTGTCATTCCAGACAATGTGTCCAAGATAGAATGAGAAGAGGGGGGGTGCCGGCAATCGATCTAGTGTGGAACACCGTTCCCAAAGGTCTGCGTCCTCGGGCAGGCCAG
>JBBPRR010000490.1:0-21973 GCA_038093115.1 Hortiboletus flavorubellus
TCAGATTTTGAAGGATGAACTCCAGCAAACCCTGGAGTATTATGGTCTTGATCCTCTTGACACTATTTTTCAGCAAGACAATGACCCCAAGCATACCTGCAGAAAGGTCAAGGAGTGGTTAGAGGAACAGGAATTCAGGACTATGATTTGGCTTGCACAGTCTCTTGACCTCAACCCTATTGAACATCTCTGAGGTTGGCTCAAAAGGAGGCTTGCATAGTATGAAAACCCACCTAATGGGATTCATGAATTGTGGGACAGGATTCAAGTGGAGTGGGATAGGATACCAGTTGAGGAGTATCAGAAATTGATTGAAAGCATGCCTAGGAGGGTTCAGGCAGTTCTTAGAGCAAATGGAGGCTATACCAAGTACTGATAATATCCAAATACCCCTTTCAATCCAAAAGTGAAAAAACCCTTTCCATGTGTTGCTGTTCTAAATTGACAATATCTCCACCACCTGTGGCCCAAATCACGTGACATAGGGGGCAATTCTGTGGCCAAGAGTATGTGCCATTTATAACTCCACCAAAGCTAAGCACGATTCCCATGCTGTTTGGTGGTGTGCAAAGCACACCACAATTAGGGTTAGTTTGGAAAGGGTTCTTGGAGTCACTGTACCTGGCCCATTCCAAGCCCTATGACACTTCTGCCTATATGTGATTGGAGCCAAGAACCTCATAGTAGAGGTGGATGCTAAGTATACCAAGGGAATGCTGAATGAGCCTGAACTGCAACCAAATGCAGTGATCAACAGGTGGATTCAAGGAATCCTCATGTTTGATTTTACCCTTGTACATGTACCTGCAACACAGTCCAAAGCACCAGATGCATTATTCTAAAGACCACTAGAAGACCAAGCCAAGGTAGAATCATATGATAATAGTTGGCTTGATGAAATTGCTTTGTTCTATGTATATTATGGACCCAAATTGTATAAGAACAATGACATAGAAGACGGTATCTCTAGGAGCATGACAGCATATGTACTCTCTGCCCAAGAGAATCAAGATACTACCCTTAAGCAGATATATGAGTATCTGACCAATCCTAAACCTATTCCTATTACTAATAAATTTCTACAAAAGGTTACCAAGTACTTCATAAAAGCAGGAGGTCTATTTAAGCATACCAAATCTGGTCATCCCCTCTTAGTGATATTTGACCATAGTAAGTGGGAACAGATCTTGAGCCAAGCCCATGGGTCACTAGGTCACCATGGTGAGAAAGCCACCTTGGAAAACCTCAGATGCTGCTTCTATTGGCCACAAATGTACCAAGATGTATGGCATCATGTGAAGTCTTGTCATAAGTGCCAGATTAAAAATACTGCTAAAGTCCATATTCCTATTATTACCCCACCACCAGCTACTGTATTTACAAAGGTTCATATAGATATCATGCACATGCCGATGGCAAAGGGGTATTACTATATAGTGCTGGTCAGAGATGACTTATCTAAGTATGTTGAAGGCAAAGCTCTATGACAAGCATCTGCCCAAATAGTGCCCAGTTTATGCTAGGTGATATTATATACAGATATGGAGGTGTGGGAAAGATAGTCACAGACAATGGACCTAAGTTTAAAGGAGTCCTATCAGACATACTTGCAAGGCATGGAATACCTCAAGTATTTATTAGCCCTTATAATTCTCAAGCCAATGGAGTGGTTGAGCAAGGCCACTTTGCAATCAGAGAAGCTTTAGTAAAGGCTTGTGAAGGGAAGATACACTTGTGGCCAGACAAGCTGCAAGCAGCCTTATTTGCAGATAATATTATTGTACAATGATCAACAGGATATTCTGTATATTACCTTTTACATGGAGTTGATCCAATATTGCCTTTTGATTTATGGGAGTCAACTTTCTTGGTTGAAGGATTTGACCAAGAACTTTCCCATGAGGAATTATTAGCACTATGGATAAGGCAAATAGAACGATGGGAAGAAGATTTGGAAAGAGCCATAGCAACTTTACAGGATTTTAGATTGAACTCTAAGCATCAATTTAAAAAGTGATTTGAAACCAGATTGGTGCAAGGAAGCTATGTCCCTGGAGACTTAGTCCTAATCAGGAATACAGCTGTTGAGAAAGAACTGAATAGGAAAACTAAGCCCAGGTATCTAGGCCCATACAAAGTAATCAGACAAACTCAAGGAGGAAGTTACAAACTAGCAGAAGTTGATGAAGTCCAACTGGCTAGACCAATTGCTGCATTCAGAGCAATACCTTACATACAGAGGCACTCCCTAACAAAGTTAGATAAAAAGGGAGAAGGCCCTGAGGTAACCACAGACAAAGAAGAAACATCATCAGAAGATAGAAAGCCACATAAGTGCAAACTCAATAAACTACCTGCAAAGTCTAATACCGCCGATAGTGACAGATCTGATACAGAGTCAGACATCGACTGAAACCACACACACCACTAGTGTCCTATTAGAGTGGCAAGTTCATTTCTGCTGACAGAACTTGCATATTCAAAATCGATTATGGCAAGTTACCTATCATTGGGTAGCTCACTTGTTTACTGAGCACCCCACCCAAAATTATCACTCCACATTTGGTCTCACACCCTTAGCTAAGCCAACTACCCATACAAACCATATAACCATTCCTAGGACTAACCTAGAGAGGCCATAGTAATACCCTTAGCTACAGAGTGTACTGAGTGTAGATCTGCTTGTAAGAAGTTACAATAGATAGAACACGATAGAGAAGAACTATGGGCATTAGAAAAATATATTCTAAGAGCCCTAGACTCTAGTCAGGAAAGCACAATATCAGACTATCTAACAAGTCCAGCTACATCACAAGACTCATCTCAAATTGGTCAAAACAATGTTGAACAGCAACAACCCATTCAGAAACCATTCTTACAATATATTAAGGGATCTGGACATGCTGAATGTGCCTGGACAGGCCCATCAAGGGCCACCAGAGCAAGATCCGCCCCCATATCCCCATGCTTCACCTCAAATGAGGAACAACGAATTTGAGTGGCAGAGGATATTGAGAGATCTAGCTCTACTGAATGGAGTCTTGGAAACTCATTCCCAACAGGCACACCAGGAAGGTCACCAGACAATGGTATTGTTACTGAGTCTGGCTGGAACTTACAAGGCCGAACAATATATTTGCAAGATGTACCGTATGTGTTACCTAATTCATCAGACCAAGAGCAGGATCCACAAACAATTGACCCAGCATTACTATGGATATCGCCGATAGAATCTATCTAGCCATGTATATTACTTAGGCGACCATTGAAGCTGTAGAAGTTACCACATTCCACCATTGCCTGCCACATCCCATCAATCCTGCCACTGGTAAGCACAACTTGCCATCTAGCAACACAACTTATCCCTTTCAAGAAGACAATCATGGCTGCGAACCTGTATTTCCATCACAACCAAGCCATCAGCACATTCATTTACATGCACAAACTCAGTGCCCATACTGGCTATGCCATGAGATACGAGTTCATTTGTCCTCCCAGCAGTGACGATGAGATCGCACTCTATGCTTGGACGAAAAAAAGACCCAATATTTGTAGGCCACCTATCATGCATCACCAGACATTGGCAAGATTGCATTGATGTCCAACTTACCCCCTCACCCCACTATTACCACTCAGCTGATAAAATCCCGGACAAATTCCTACTTCATATTCCCCTTGATCTAATCTGTTTAACTGCTGTACACTCATTGATACACCAGTTCTGGTTATGGATAGATCAATGGCTTCCAATAGATAAGTGTCCTGATCACCTCATCCCCATGTACTACTTTCCTACCCTTACACTGATATTAAATGAGGTATACCTCAGACCTCTTACTTCCTATGACATTCCTAGTATATCTGTAGTGGTTACAGTTCTGTTCTTGCTGTAGGAAACTATTGCCCTCAAATACCGTTATAAATAATAAGGAGCAGTAGCAATATGACAGAACCAATTGACCTTGATGTTACTATCTGGAACTTGAGTTTGCATCACAATTTATGCAATCAAGTTATTGACACACTACATGATTGGTTGTATGATTACACCTTCCGAGATGATGATCATACTCCCTCCTATTATTATGCTACTCTACATGTAGAGACTGAAGGGAGAGAAAGAGAAACCCTTTGGGCTGATTGGCATTGTCAGCACTGCCTAATCATCTACTGATATGCTACAATATTTGTTGAAATCTGCAATGATTTATATGTCCAACTGAGAAATTTGGATTCTGATGGAAATCTGCCAGAAGAAAAAAGGCGAACAGATCTTGTAGATTTGTTAGCACCACCATTCCACCCTATTGCAGGAAGGACCATAGCTGAGATCCTTTGTCAATTTACTGAACAAGAGCAAGCCCCACAACCCAATCCCAACCCTTCAGAGCACCAAGCTCAAGTTAATGGAGGTACCCTAGCCAATATTACCAACATCATTCCTCAATCCTGAATTAGCTACTAGTCAAGAAAGTTTCCTAGCTCTGTAAAGACACAGCTATTACCTTTATTTTTATCTTCAGTACCTAAATATCATTGGAGATCAGTGCCCCTAAATACTGTCATATATAATAGGGAGCTCTGGCCCAAATACATTACCTTACTTAAGCCACAGCCATAATACTGTCAGATACAAATGGCTGATACTAATGGAATAGTACAGGAAGTACTAGATCTTTCCAAACAGCAGCAACTACTTGAACATATCTTACAACTCCTACATACCGAGCTCATGCATCACGTTTGTGAGGAAGGAGACAACAATCAAATTCAATACCATGCAACTGTACAAGTGATTAACCATGGTAGAAACTGAGAAACACCTACAGTGCAATGGCACAAAGCACTGCCCCTAGACTAGCAAAATGATCATGTGACCTGCACAGCATGAGTCATTGCCAAGCCAAAGGCTATTTTTAGCTATTGCTAGTCATTTTCTGACAGGCTGAGTCAAAATGAGTCAGTATGAGTTATATCTTGGCACAGCCACCTCGGAACCGAAGGTAGCACAGCCACATGTAAATTACTATATAAGGAGCGCGATTCAGCCCCATTTGGCAGGCTACCTCTTTTAGAAAAAAAGTTCCTACTTGAGTAAAGCTCAACCAATGAGTGCTTACAAGTGCACCCCTCTACAAACAAACAGAGAGGCTGTGTAGAGTAATTCCCACACTATAAATAGAACTACTTAGATCCAAGTTAGGAGTATATTGTATCCCTTAGGATAGGGACAGTTAGGACACCTTTAAAGAGAAAACCCCAAAGCAGGCAACTAAAAGGAATAGATCCCCAGCTAGTAGGGAGACCTAATAGTTCATTAGTACCTTGGAAAAGGGTTGAGTTGAGCATTTGAAGCTGATTGCCAACTCCTTAGTGCATGAAAGACTGTTTTGTGTAACTAAGAGATATATATGAATTAGTAGTGAGAGTGAAGTATATTTACACTACCTATCCAATTGAGCATTCCTAATCAATAGGAGCTAATTGGAAGCCCATTGAGAGTGCATCTTAGGGAAGTAACCCTAGTCGCTATAGAGTATCCTCCTAGTAACCCGAGAGTTGTCTAGACCATTCCCCAACTAACTATCATACATTTCGTACACCTCCACAACAGAAACCCAGACCCTCAACGTGTTGCTGAACCTCAATCACCCTCAACCTCATTAACAATTGATGAATGAACCACGTGCCTGATAGTCAACCCTTTTCTATGAGATTGATACTTGTTTCTAGTACCAACTTGACCAGGGAAGAGTACTCTCTTCACCTCGCTTCAGGTTTACTCTCCATGGAGATAAGATTGGTTGTCTGGTAAGCATTTTCTTAGTGTTTCTACTGATTTTATCTAGAAAAAACACACCATGGCTGAGATGAACATGTTGGAAGTGTCAGGAGACATCGAGGACCCTAGGAACCAGTCAAGGAAGCTGTGGAGTACAGCAGAATGTGAGTGTGCACACTCGAAGTGTACAAAGGAAGGAAACTCACCTATGAGACCTCTAGACAACTCAGATGACCTGAGCAGCAAGACAGTCATACCATACGACCTTCAGGGCACCCAGGGATGCACCAGAGCTGATAGAAATGCATGCAGTGGCAAGATGATCCTGCCAAGTCAAGGTACCAGGCCAGGAGGCTATTTGGGTGAGCTGAGAGATTTGGGAGACGTCAAGGTTAATTTAGGTGGCCAAGAGGTTATTGAAGGTGCCAAATACAATAGGATATGCACCATGAGCAACAGAAATGCACGTTTGCTGAAACAAATGTACCACATTGATATAAGGACCTAGGAGGGCCAGAAAGTGAGCAGGAGGTGTTAAGTGATGAAGAAGTCAATTGGGGCTGCCCAAAGGTTATTGATGGCAGCAGATATGATGGAAATAGTGGCCAAACAGATGGCCCAACAAGTGGAGCATGCTGTGACTTAAAACAAGTCAAAATGGACCCATTAGCTGATATCAAGGTGAGTCAGCATCAACATTACAAACAAGATACAACAGACATACCTAGGCCATCCGCACCATCTGCCACTGATCCCAGGTTATCCACCAACTATCTGGACCCACTGTGCTGCTAAGGACGACTCAAGTTACAACCTAGATGAGTTAGTCAGACCTAAGCAAGGAAAACTGCTCACCACATAATTTGGGCATATTTAGGCCATATTGAGCAGATTGGAAGCACTAGAAAGGTTGTATATTAACTCAATATATTGTAGGAGCAGCCACACATCATGATACATATATGAAGACAGTGACACTAAAGTCAATTGAGGCAAGTGCATACACTTTGACAGCACCACTCTGCAGCTAAGCTGTGACTTGCCATATATGTAAAGTATGAACATCGCTTGAGCGCACCACAACCACCACCTACAGACATCAATATGGACTACACTACAAGTCATTTATTGAATCTTTTTGGTATATTTCTTTTGATCTTACCTTTTATTCTGTTTGGACAAACACTTATAGCTAATAGTTAATCCCTTGTGTTTGAGGAGGAGTGTTGGATTCTTGATTCCATATTTGGTTTTACCTGCTTACTTAAGCAGTACCTACATCAGACCATCCTTCCTTAGTTTTACTTCAGTGACAAACTGAGTATTTTTGTCATATCCTGTATTTCACTGAAGTTCAACTCCAGCCCTCTGGGCCTATCTTCAAGAACTCCGCTGTGTTCTCATGCAGGACTTGTCTCTGGACTTCAGACATGTACTTAATATCTCCTTCTCATTTCTGTTTCTTATTCTTTCTTATTTAGTAGTAGCTCCAATTATTACTTACCTTTGTACCTGTATCTCGCTTAGAGCACAGCTCTGAGATACTTACTCCTAACTCCCATTCTCTCTTACCAATCACTTACAACTCCATTACTAATCATTTTCAAACTCCATATGTAAGCCTTCATTTTCACTCATATACTTCTTAGTTCAAATCTTAACTAAAATAATTCTCCTAACCTCCGCTTGAGTCTTGATGACTCTTCTCTGACACCTCTGCTTGACTTGACATTTCTATGTCTTAAGTTTTACCTCTGATCTCCACAAGACCAGGACCAAACTCTTGTAAGGGAGCACCACATACATATGGTGAAGCCAAGTCCCATTTACCTAATCATTTCTGGCATTCTGGAGTTGATATCAGAGTTCTGATTCTAATAGTATATTTGAACTCACACTTGCATCCCCCCATGGCTATATATACTACTCATTCTCATACTTGCGCCCTTATTAGCACCAACAGCTTCCCCAAATTCAATCCCCTCAGTGCCTGCAGGAACAGTCATCAAGATCCAGAACTTGTCAACCAATTCTGAAGCTTCTCTGCTTATTGCACCCCTGCCTCTGCTTCAGCATTGCACTCTCTTTCCCAATCCCCAACTCCAAGCACACACATTGAAGTCCTAGAGGACAACAACAAGCAATTGCTCCATACTCCTCCCAATGAACCAGATTTTCTGGAAGGCCCCAGAGATGGTCCAGATGGCAGTGACCCAGATGACCCAGATGATTCTAATGAGGATTATTTCCCTGACCCCTACAACCCATACAATCCAGATCCTAACAATGATGAACACATCCTATGAGACACCCTTGCCCAGTTAGTGAACACTATTCAAGGCCTCACTCGCTCCACTCATTGTCCTGCCTTCAACTCTACTCCTGCACCAAAGTTTGAGAGCTGAACCAGTTTGATGGGACAAAACCCCACAAACTCCAAGTTTTCATGGTATAGTGCAAATTAAACTTCCAGGACTGCCCCAAAGCCTTTAGCACAGACCATGCCAAAGTAACTTTCATGCAGTCCTACTTAAAAAGTATGGTACTGGAGTGGTTTGAACTGGACCTCCTCCAAATGGAAGATCCCGACAAATGTCCCCTTTGGATAGATGACTACAAAGAGTTCATCCTTGAACTCTAGGCTAATTATGATCCACATGACCCCATTAGAGATGTAAAGGACCAACTCGACCACCTGTCCATGAAGGATGGTTAGCACATCAACAAATATGTAATTGAGTTTAATAGGATAGCTTTGCAAGTCTAGGGTTATGGAGAAGGTGCCCTCTGGCACTACTTCTACAATGGTCTGCCAGATTGTATCAAGGACAAAATCTTCTGTGTTGGAAAACCCCCAACGCTTTTTAAACTCTGCCATCTCACTCAGGTGATTGATACATGCTACTGGGAGCGCAAGTTTGAACTCAACCACCAAGCAAAGACATCCAATCAGCCCTCTGACAAATCATCCACTCCCACCTCTTCCTCCACATGCCCCTTCAGTAATGCCAAAGACATTAAAGAGTCCAAAGGCTAAGGGGCTTCCATGTCTGCTGCTTTGAAGCCAGACCTGTTATTAAAATTGGGAAAAGATGGCAAGTTCACCGCTGAAGAACACAAATGGTACTTTGACCTCAAGTTGTATATGTTCTGCAGTTTCACCAGGCATATGGCCAAAGAATGCCTCAAATCTACTTCTAAGGCATTTAAGGCCCATGCTGCAACAACTACTCCAGAAACCAAACTGAAGGTTTTCACCTCAGAGACAAAAAAATAGAGTGCGACCTTCATAACTTCGCACGATTTGGAGATTGTATTGAAACCACCTATGCATTCAAGGAGATCCATCTTAACACATCCGCTTTTTCAGACCTCAAATCACTTCCTGTACGCGTTTGTATGGAGGCAACTGGGGGGTGGTGTGTTACGGTCTCCAAATTAGCAACCTGACCCCTCATTACATGTTATGTTGCTAATGTTAGCAACTGCATGATGTTTCTGGTGTTATGGCTAGTGCTTTTAGCATGTGGTGTAGGAGTGGTGTTACAGCCAGCGACTTCACAACCTGGTCAGGGTTGAGGGAATATGGCATGTAAAATGGACAATGGCATGTGCTTTGCATTCTGAGCAGTGTTCTACGTTTCATGAAAAATAAAGGCACATAGCAAAATATACTGAAAAGCAACCAGACTGGCACTAGTGACAGTGGCCCAACAATGTCACCTCCCATTCAAGACAACCCATCCTCAGAGCTGCTCGCCAGAATCCACCATCTATACCTTTTGCTGCAAAACATCCCCTTGACCCTTCCTCTCAATCCGGACGAGAGCAACTACCATTTTGGTCTTTATGAAGAACTCATAAATGATGAGGGTTTGTGGTAAACAAGCAAAGAGGCATGAATAGTACTCAATGATTACCTACGAACTCATCTGGTGCTCCATGATGAGATCAAGTGTTGAATAGGGGTGGTCCATGGACTTGCAGATAATCACACTGATGACTACACTAATGTAGACAATGATGCCGATGTTGATGATGCTGATGTCCCATCCAGCACAGTGATTCAAGCCACACTTGGTTTGGATGTTGCTGCTATGCCAGCCAAGGTACTTAGATACAGTTCCCCACTGTGTTGACAGCACAGAGACAGGTCCCCAGTGGGAATTTGTTGGTGGCTGCCAGGGAGCATGAGGACATCTGGGCTTTCATAAATTTTGATGTATGCATATAAGCTACTAGTAGTCTTGTGTTATTTCTACTACGGTAGCAACCAGATCCCCCGTTATGTGTTATGTTGCTAATATTAGCAACCAGGCTGTGTGAGCCCCATTACGCCTGAAAAGTTAGCAACCAATGACCCCATTATGCGTTACTTTTAGCAACACAACCGCCCAGCATTACGCATTATGGTTGCCTCCATACAGACGCGTACAGTATGTCCTTTGTTTCTGTAATATCCTACAATATCCCTCTATTCCCTGTGCTTGTAGATTTCAGATTCTCTGACTGCTTTATTGATATATCTTTTGTTAATAAGAACAATCTTTCCACCTACTCCATTTCCCCACTCCAACTCCAACTCTTCGATGATACTACAAATTTCACCATAACTTAAGCTATCAACCTCTCTGTCTGTTTCAAAACCAGTAATATTACTCCGATGATATTATATATCACTCTGCTGGATGGTTCTTGTTCCCTTGTTTTATGGCATAACTGGCTCACCCACTACAATCCATTGATTGACTGGGTCTCGAGCAGTATCTCGTTCTGTTCACCTGAACAAGACATGTCAGCACCCCCAAGCTCATCTTTGAAACCTCCAGTCTTACCACCTTTGGCTGACTTCACCCCCCCCAATCCACCGTGTTTCTCCAACCACAAGGCTCTGCCCATAGCAATCATTAGTGTACCTGCATTTGCACTCACTTGTTGCCTCCAGGGTTTTGTACAATTTAGCCTGCACCTCCATGCCAAATAGAGTGACCTCCATGCTGCTGCCATTGCTCCTAACCCTGCTGATCTGTCCGGAGTCCCTCCAGACTATCATGATTTTGCAGATGTTTTCAGCAAGAGCAAGGCTTCCCGGCTTGCTTTGCATCACAAATACAATCTGAAGATTGACTTGGAAGAAGGTACTTTTTCCCCCTTAGGCACTATGTACTCTCTCTCCCCCTCCAAGCTTGAATCCCTCTGGACATTCCTTGATGAGCACCTAGCAATGGGGTTCATCTGTTCCTCCTCCTTCACTTACACTGCTCCAGTCCTCTTCATCTACAAGAAGGATAGTTCACTTTGCCTCTGCATTGACTTTTGAGGACTCAATAAGATCACAAAGAAAGACCACTACCCTCTACCCCATATCTCCGACCTTTTGGACACTCTGAGTCATGCCAAAATCTACACCAAGATCAACCTCTAGTACACCTACCATTTGGTTCACATTGCTAATGGTAATGAATGGAAAATGTTCTTTTGGACACACTATGGCTCCTACAAATGGCTTGTCATGCCATTTGGTCTAACCAATGCTCCTGCAGCATTCCAGCAGTTCATCAACACCATCTTTGCTGATCTTCTAGACATTTGCATTATAATTTATTTAAACAATATATTAATCTTCTTTGCAAACATGGCTTCCCACAAAGAGCATGTCCAGGAGGTCCTCTAAAGACTCCACAAACACAGACTTTATGCAAAGCATCCAAGTGCAAATTCCACACCGACTTTACTAAGTACCTTGGTTACCAATCATCACCTTTTGAATTTACCATGTCTCTGGAGAAGGTTCAGACTATTCAGGATTGGCCCAAGCCTCATAAAGTCAAGGACATTCAGTCTTTCCTTGGTTTTGCAAACTTCTACCATCATTTGATCAATAATTACTCCAACATTATTACTTCTTTAACTCATCTCACCTACAAGGGTCCTTTGTGGCACTTCTCCAATTTCTGCCGCTTCACTTTCCAGAAGCTCAAGGAAGCCTTCACCTCTGCTCCAATATTGACTCATTGGATGCCTAACACTCTGATGATTGTAGAAACTGATGCCTCCAACTATGCCATTGCTGATATTTTTTCTATCAAGTGCCCAAACAAAAAGATTTATTTGGTTGCATTCTACTCTCAGATGCTGTCTGCTCCAGAGCTCAATTATAACACTCATGACAGGGAGCTACTTGCCATTCATAAATCCTTCCTGACTTGGTGACATTACCTTGAAGGCTTTACAACTCCAGTTGATGTGGTCACCAACCACAAGAACCTGGAGTACTTTGCTACCACAAAACTCCTGACTTGGCAGCAAGCCCACTGGTTGGAGTTTCTCTCACAATTCAATATGGTCATCCACTTTTGCCCCAGATGCCTTGGCACAAAACCTGATGCCCTCACTAGATGCTGGGATATCTATCTCAAAGAGGAAGATAAGGACTATACTCACATTAACCCTTACAATTTCTACCCTGTGTTTACTCAGGAGCAACTCACTGTGTTCCTATAAGCCACTTATCTCACAGCTCTGGTACTCTTGGCCAGATACTCTTCAATGAAGAGACTCTCCACAGTGACACCTCCCCTAATCCTTTGGCCTCCATCCATATGTTCATCTCCAAGCTCTCTGACTCCCAATGGTCTATTGACACTGATGGTTTCCTCCACTTGGATGACAGAATCTACATACCAGACTCCAATGACCTCTGTCTCCGAGTCCTCCAGTACAAACATGATTATCCTCTCCCTGGACATTTCAGCCAGAACCAAATCCTGAAACTGATTCGACACAAATATACATGGCCAGACATCAGAACATTTGTAAAGAACTACATCTTGTCCTGCACGACCTGTGCCTGCGCAAAAGTTCTGAGGCACAAATCTTACAAACTGCTCAAGCAGCTTCCCATCCCAGAGAAGCCATGAAACTCCATTTCCATGGACTTCATCAAACAACTTCTCACATCCTTTGGATTTACTCCCATCCTAGTAGTCATAGACCACCTATCTGAGCAGTGCATTTTTATTCCAATGTATGATACAATTACATCTCTGGAGCTTGCCAAACTCCTCCTACTCCACGTCTTCTCCAAGCATGAAGTTTCCTTTCATATTACCTCCAATTGAGGTTTGGAGTTCATCTCTCATTTTTTCCATTCGCTCAGCATAGCCCTGAACATCTGTCTCCACTTTATCTCCAGTTATCATCCCAAAGAAGACAGTCAGACTGAATGAATGAACCAGACATTGGAGCAGTACCTCCCAGTCTATTGTAATTACCAGCAAGACAACTGGTCCAAACTCCTGCTCCTAGTGGAGTTCACATACAACAACACTCCAAGTACTATTATCAGGGTTTTGCGATTCTTCGCCAATAAGGGCTATCACTCCAATATTGCTGTTTACCCTAAACATGTTCTTACATCTGAAAGAGCTCATGAATACTCCATCGACCTCAATTCCCTTCACAATTTCCTCTATGAGGAGATGGCTGCCACACAAAAGCGATATCAAGGACTTGCAGATGCCAAGTGAACTCTGGCACTGGACTTTAAAGTTGGTGACCAGGTATTTATCAAAGCAAAATACTTCCACTCAACATGATCCTCTAAGAAACTCTCTGAGAAGAATTTAGGGCCATACACAATCATCGCTCAGGCAGAATCCTACTCCTTCATGCTCTATCTTTGTTATAGTTTTTCTCCTTTCCCATCATCATCATCTTTGCTACTTTCTACGACGAATACATCTCTTCCTAGGCTACTTTCAGACGGTATGAGATTGCGGTTTACTTCTTGTTTCTACTACTAATTCTATGTTTATCCTCCTTTGATTCTTTCTGTTAGTTTCTTTTTTGATCTTCGGACCAGCCTCTCCTCAGCCGATTCTCTTATATTGGTCTTGTAGTTTCTCTTTCCTCATTAGTCCTAGGTGACGCATCTCCCTTACATAAGTGTTTTACAATCTTCTATGAAGTTCTTTGATGACGTGTTTTCTAGTACTTATACTAGATCGTTTGTACTTGTAGTTCCTTACACTCGTTCTATGCAATCATAGCATACTCTTGTGTCCTCTTGTCCGATTAACAGAGAACCTCGTCCTCAGTAACCTTCATCCTCAACCATTGACCTTCAGAACCTTTGTATCTCTTGTCTTTGCATCTTGCTCAGACATTGAGTCTCTTCATGAGTACCTCCTGAGAAGTACAAACCCTTCAAGTATTCCTTTGTGTACACTTTGTGCAACAACCTTCCAGACTCTATAAAGTCCATTCACCCTGTTTTTCATGTCTCCCAATTGAAACTCTCCATACCCAACACAATCCCTAATTGGGTACAACTCCCACCTCCTCCAATAGAAGTTGATGAAGAACCAGAGTATGACATTTTCAAGATACTCCACTCTAAGATGGATCAACAAAGGAAGAACTGCAAGTTACTATACCTAGTGCATTGGTCTGGATATGAAGACATGGATGATGAGACCTCCTGGCTGTTAGCCATGGAGCTTGATCATGCATTTGAACCCATCCACAACTACCATCTCTGCTATCCAAACAAGCCTGGACCTCACTCCAATGCTTGACTTACAAATTGATACATTTTTCCTAACTATGTACAAAGAGGCAGCTTATTTTACATCATTGACTCATCTGAGTCACATTTCCCCACCACTGCCCTCTCTTCCTCCAAGCTCCCTACATCCTCCACCAGCTCTACTGCCAGCTCCAACTCTGTTCTCCTATTCTCCTCATATGTGGAGACCTCGGACTCCGAGTCTGAGGCCCATCCATACAACTCCATCTCCTTGGCCACAACGAGCTCCTTTAGAAGCTCATTCTACCTGTCTAACCTTTTCAAGAACCATTGCATCTAGTATCCAAACTCTACAGATACTTGAAGCTGTGCAGTTCCTGCCGCCCCTGAACTCCCCTCTTCCTTGTCCAACCCTGACCCCTTCATCTCTGACCTCACCTTCTTTTTCTTCCCCCTTAGCAACTCACCCTCCATGTGCCTTTTCCTCATGGCTCCACCACCTGTCTTCTTTGCCTCTTCCTGCTTGCACTTTGCCTTGACTTCAATGCAACTCACACACGAAGTGGACTTACCAGGCCTGAGCTCGCATTCAAGCCCCTGGGTCTTATGCCTCTCACACTCTGGTAGAGGCTACCGGACTTTGCCCTTGCCCTTGGTGGAGCTCTGCTCTGCTTGGACCTTTGTAGCCTAGTTCCCGTTAGTGCACAACTATCAACGAGCAACAAGTACTTCCTTGTTTTTTGGCCACCTCCTTGGCCTCCTTGCAGCAAGCTTCCTCCACTGCCCTCCTTGCTTTCTCCACCACCTTGTGTACTGCCTCCACTTTGCACACCTTCTGTGCCTTCTGTGCCTCCTCTGCTTCACATATCTCCTTTTCCATCCTTCCCCTTTGTCACCACTCAATGAATTTCGCCTCACAGTTGTTGTTGTTGTCTTCAGCACACTCCACCAGGAGTTTGTCAGACCAGTTCACAATGTCAAGGTCTTCAGACATAGTGGTTATAAATAATAAGGTTAGGCCAGCACATCCTGAGTTTTATATGGTGCCAAAAAGCAATCAACAAATTTTTGGACTCCAATTTCCTAACTCCACATTGTCCCTTGCTAAAAGCCTTCAGGGGTTCAGGCCTAGAAGGGGGATACTGTCATATCCCATATTTCACCCAAGTTCAACTCTGGCCCTCTGGGCCTATCCTCAAGAACTTCACTATCTTTTCACACAGCACTTGTCTCCAAACTTTGGACTTCTACTTAGTATCTCCTTTTCATCTCTGTTTCTTATTCTCTCTCGTTTAATACTAGCTCTGATTATCACTTACCTCCATACCTATGTCTCGCTTAAAGCACAGCTCTGGAATACTTACTCCTGACTCCCGTTCTCTCTTACCAATCACTTACAACTCCATTGCTAATCATTCTTGAACTCCATATATAAGCCTCCATTTTCACTCATATACTCCTTAGTTCAAATATTAACTAGAATAACTCTTTTGAGCTCCACTTGAGTCTCAACGACTCTCCTCTAACATCTCCACTTAACTTGATGTTTCCATGTCTTAAGTCTTACCTCTGATTTCCGCAAGACCAGGACTAAACTCTTGCAAGGGTGCACCACATACAGTGAAGCCAAGTCCCATTTCCCTAACCATCTCTGGTGTTCCAGAGTTAATACTGGAGTTCCAGTTCTAACAATTCTACAGTACCATTATTCTACAACATTATCCATGTCCACAGGAACTGAACTGTGAAGGACTGAAAGGAGATAGGAAAGTTCAATGAGACCAAAATTGATTACCTAAAATCAGATGGGCATGAAAAAAGTCATACAAGAAAAGTATTAAGTTTAGGGGAAAATATGTAATAGTGTAAAGATGTATGACTTGACAGGATGTTTGATATGTTGCCAAGGTTGGTGGTAGGATGGATGGGCACCTGTATCTTCAAATTTTGAAGGATGAATTGCTAAATATTCTATAGAATTGTGGTTTTAATTCTGCTGATATACTTTTTCAACAAAATAATAATCTCAAGCATACCTGCAGGAACTGAAGTAATGGCTAGAAATATAATATTTCATGGCTATCATATTGCCTGCATAGTCTTCCAACTGAAATCCCACTCAATATCTTTATCAAAAGTTATCTCAAAAGAGAACATGTATCTTCTTAGTGGATAGAGAAATTACATGATGATATAGATTAGAAATTAATAAGCATATGAACTTTTTCAAACTCAGACATAATATTTATATGTGGATTAATGTTTGTATGACCAAATATTATCCAATATCAGCCAATTTTACCAAGATCCCACCTTACCCATCAAAAGTAAATAAACTGTTTTAATAGACTTGTCATTTTAAAATAGCCATATCTCCACAATCACTGGGCCAAATCACATAATCCAGGAGCTAATGTGTAACTAGGAGTGTGTGTATAATTTTCTGACTGATGCTCAGTAAGATTCTCATGGGCAATTGTAGGACACTTGCATACTAGATTGGGGTTAGGCATTCCAATGGTTTTTGAAGCCACTACCAGAAGTGCAATTAACTCACATTAGATATGTGACCAATCTATATCTTCCAATTGCTGGAAATCTTTATCTAATCCTTAGAATAGTCTGAACCATCCTTTTATGTTTCATATCTTTACATCTTCATCCATGTTATTTTTTTATCTTTTTACCTCTTCACCATATCACAGGGTATTCCTCCAATCCTTCACTTTTTCACTCCTTCACCTCTTTACCTCCTCATCCTATGGTATGGCTATATCTTCCCTTCTAATCATTTATAAACCTTCTGATCACTTATAATTCTTCCATTTCTGATTCATACTTCCTTATCATATCATTCATTTGCTGCCACATCATGTTTCTTCATTTATGATCTCTTATTAATTTGTGAACTCTACCACACCCTCATGGTTAGGGCTATGCTTTCATTCTATTACTTTCATGCCTTCCCCTCATGTTTCTGCTTCTTTTCATATTTTTTTCTTATATTATACTTCTTTTCTCCCCTTCCATTTTATGACTATACTAATACTGTACATGTATTGTATACATGTTCAGGGACTCATTGTTCTATAGATTTATGCACAACATGTACCTGCTTTATGTAGTATATAAAGCCCCCCAAGCAATGGTCAAGATTCCCTAGTCTTTCCCTCCTTGAAGTTTTTCCTTCTACTTCTTTGGTTGATCCACTCCCCTTTCCCTATTTTTATGTGAGTTGATTCCATTTAACTATTGTTTCACCATCCAATAAATATGGAATCATTTTCTGTTAGAAAGAACAACCAACTTCAAGACTTTGCAACAGTTTTAATTGGACCCTTCTTTAATTCCATAAACATCACCCTCCAGGAAAGATGCCTCAGATTGTATAGTAATAACTTTTGTAGGTCCCTCAAATCTTTGATTGATAATCTATGGTTTGTACTCAGAGTTATCTAAAATACAAAAATCCTATTCTTGAGTATCAGGATATTGTCAATGCTAGTGAAGTTGATTTGCAATGGAGCCCAGTAATACAGGGGTATTGCAGATTGTAATGTAGTGTTGGTACTTGGAATAAGGCTTGTACATGCAGGCATGGTCAAGGTACAAAGGTCTATATTGTCACTTGGGTCTTATGCAAGCCAATGATAATATATTTTCTGTTTTGTTTCAAAAAAATGATGGAACCATGTTTCAAAAATGAACCCAGTTGCCTGATGAGTATCTCCATTGCAACTTGATATGTAGTTATTTTTTTTTAGTTTTGCATTATCTCTTTTTACTATTTCTTTTCTTTATACACAGGTAAAAAAAAACAAATAAAACTCGAAAATAATAATAATAGTCAATTATTTTTATATTATATTATATTATATATATATATATTGTTTATATATATTTTACTTGACTTTATTATTATTTATGTATTTTGATGTTAAAAAATATAAGAAAAAAGTAATACTATTTTTTAAATTTTAAATGTTTAATAATAAATTTTTTTCTTAGTATAGCACTTGTCTTCCATCTCCACCCACAAATCCTTAAAAGTGTTTTTTTAGTTATTTATCTACACATGCAATTGATAGTCCTTATGTTATTTATCATATCAAAGAAAATAGAACAACAATAGGAGATCATCTGGAAAGTTAAACTAATTTCCTCTATCTATTATAATTCTGCAAATCTGGACAGCATGACCAGCAAGCTGGTGATAAGAATCCTCAATAAATTCTCTTCATCAATATGTTATATTTCAATAATACATAAGGAACATCTCTTCAATTCCTCAAAAGAGTGGTCATGCATAGGACAACCAATTCCAATAATATCCTTATCATCTCATCAGATCTTGTCATAATACAGGATATATTACTTATGCAAGATGTACTGTACAACCTCCTCATCACAAAAAAACATCCATAGCATAGGGCAAAACATCCACTTGTTTGCTTCATTCCTTTCAATATGAGTGTTTGAGTGAGATGGTCAGAATGACTCAGACATGATTTTCTTTATTTAAAAAGATTTTGAAGGATGTTGTAATAGATTTATTGGAGTCATAGCCCACCAGAAAAGATAGTCAAATAGTGGGTCTTGATTATCAAATTGGTGGAATTCAACATTGGTTTTAAAAAGCATGCAAAAGTTCTAATTATTTAGGAACTACAACACAACCAGTTGTTTCTGGTCAAGATATATAACAAGAAAATACATAAGAAAAACAATTTTCCCTAGTAGCATGAGATCAGCCAGTAAAATTCAAGTTCAAGTCTCCAAATGATATTCAAGGCCCACCTATGTCAGGCTGGCCAACAATATAAGCACCTTCTTTGTATATATCTTTCTCCAACATTTTCAATACAATGTAATACTCCTTCCTCATGAATAACTTGTCCTTGAGCTGCACTCTTGCAAAAAAGACTAAAAGGTATTGAAATATATGCCAAGGTTGATGAATTGAAAACCATCAGGATACTGTTGGAGGACAGCTCCAGGATTGCCCAAAACCTCATAAGCAAAATGGATTTAAAGAGAGCCATAGCAGTCTTGAGACATATGAATCATTGGTTGGTGGTAAGTGAATACTTTAATCTCTAGTTTAATGAAGACATGTTATTTCAATTCTACTATGACTAGGTCATATGTACATGACATGATATCATGTGAAGAGGAAAGCTACACAGCCACTTTCTATCCAACAGTTGGCCTGTTGAACAATGCCACTATATCAAAGGACATGATCCAAGTCCTGGAATTTATGACCATGATAACCACATATTCCCACTCATGGTGGTCTTTGTCATGTTCTTCACATCATAATCATAAGAATGAATTCAAACTGCCTTGCTCTTGACATGTCAGGCTCCATTGCACATCTTGTGCCAGAACATCTATTTGACACCCTTGTAATGACCAATGTTTACCATGCATGTGCATGCAGTGACCTGCATCAAAATGTTTGAATGTGGAATCATGGTTATTCTATATGTGGTGCTAGATTTGACCCAAGATTTGAGTTTTTACTATATTAGTTCAAATGCTTAGCTAATTGAGAGACATATAGACCATAGTGTCTAGTATCTACTGCTATTTTTCTTATTTGTTTATTCACAGGTTGTGAAGAAACAAAATGAATCCTCCCAATACAGTCTTATTACTACCTACAAATATATACCAAATCATTTTCTTAATATTTCTTTTATCCTTAAGTACTTAGCCAAGTGTCAGAGAAGCAAATGGAGCATGTGACCTCAGTTGTGAATCACCTGACTCAGATCATGTGACCTTACACAGCATGAGTCATGATGAGTCAACATGAGTTAGTATGAGTTAATATGAATCATATCTTGGCACAGCCACATGTAAATTACCATATAAAAAGTGCAATTCAGCTCCATTTGAAAAGTTCCTAAATTTTGAATGTTTGATTCTCTCAATTAAACTCAACCAATAAGTGCTCACAAGTACACTCCTCTACAAACAGATAGTGAGGCTATGTAGAGTAGTTCCCACGCTATAAATAGAGCTACTTAGATCCATAGTTAGAAGTATACTGAATTCCTTAGGATAAGAACAGTTAGAATACCTTTAGGGAGAAAATCCAAGAATGAGCAATTAAAGGGAATAGATCCTTAGCTAATAGGGAGACTTAATAGAGTAACTTGGAGAAGGGTTTTAATCAAGTATTTAATCTAATTGCCAACTCCTCAGTGCATAATAAAATTAGTTTAGGAAAAGCTATTCTGTATAATTAAGAGATGTTTGTGAATCATTAGCAAGAGTCAAGCATATTAATGCTACCTACCCAACTAAGCATTTTTATTTGATTGGAGCTAATTGGAAGTCATTGAGAGTACATCTTAGGAAAGTAATCCAAGTCGCAATGAACTACCCTTCTAGCAATCTGAGAGTTGTTTAGACCATTCTCCTACAATCCATAGTATATTCAATACACCATCACTACTGAAAGCCAGATCAATATTAGTATTACTAGAAGCAATCCTCCTCAACCTTATTGAAGATTGACGAACAAACCACACGCCTGATAGTTAATCGCTTTTTATAAGTTGATACTTGTTTTAATAGCAATTTATCCAGGAAAGAATACTCTCTTTACCTTGTTTTAGATTTACTATCCATGAAGATAAGATTGGTTGTTTGGTAAGCGTTTTTTAGTGTTTCTACTAATCTTATCTAGAAAAAACACAACAAGTATATATAGATGTGTTTTTTAATAATCTGCATTATTTGGGTAAATATGTTTGCAGACTATCATTAGTGGAAAGATTACCCTTTTTTGTATTTGCCTCAGCAGGGTCTTGAAATCTTCTAAAGACCAAAATTAGTTTTAAGATATTATTGGAGCCAAAAGTGTGGATATTATGTCTGGGCAGATATTTTCTGAGGGGCCCATTAAACCCAGATAAGAGTGTGTTGTAGCCACAACAAGGCTTAGAAAGATGTGAAATAGTGAGAAACTAATATGGTCATTTTAATTGGAATTAAGAGCTTGCTGGTAGGTTAAAGATTTCACATATCCACAGCAAATGGGCACCCAAATGATCATGTTGCCCTAAGGACACAAGCTGTAGAGGTTTAGAATATGCTGAGTATTTCCACTTGCCACATTTTTCACCATGCATCTCAATAATCACCTTATTAAAAAACAGGCACATTTTATTACCATCATGCACCATGTAGTCAAATGCCACATTGGCAATGTCTGATGTGCTTCAATTACATCTGATTGTGGAGAATGGTCCATGGACTTGCATTTCTTCCTAGAGTATGACTTATTGGTTGCTACAGTAATAGAATTATCAGGATTTGGGATATAAAACAAGAAAACAAAAGTAGGCATTGATGAAGCACAAGTGGAGATTCTCATGATGGCACAAAGCTTGTCAGTGGTGATGGAGGGGGAAAATCAAAGCGTTGACCTGCACCAAAATGATTGGATGCGAATACATAGTTAATGTATATGTGATGCTAGACATTTGACCCAAGATTTCAGTTTTCACCTTATTCCCATGGTCCAAATGCTTAGCTAATTGAGGGACATATGGACCATAGTGTCTAGTATGTACCCCTATTTTTCCTTATTTGTTCATTCACAGGTTGTGGAGAAACAAAATGATTTCTCTCAACATACTTTTATT
>JBBPRR010000491.1:0-21966 GCA_038093115.1 Hortiboletus flavorubellus
GGTCGACTGGAGGAGAAATGTGGGTGATAGATCCAAACAGAGACGAGAGATCGGAACGAATAATCCTCACCCTGAGAGGTCGCACCCGTCTGGAGTGCACTCCCGATAAGAAATACGACCACGTTGCACATGATACTTCGCTTCCGCCCAATCTGCCAAAGGGACTCCTAGTCTAATGTTTCACCCGGGGACAGAATCAAAGTCAAACCTTGTCACAAACGGGGCCATTGATGAGCGACCCGGCCCAGCCAGCTAAACCGAAAGTCATCAGATACCACGCCGTTCGTATACACGCATGCCCGAGAACGACGAACCTAGCAGCAACGTCGAGACGAACCAGCCCTTGAACAACAGGATTAGCTGATCACGACGATGCAGACAGTTTGATTCACCTTGAGAGTGGCATTCATGTATATGGCTGGAAACGCTGCACCGAACGACTCGATGGCTAGCACATTACTAACAACCCCCTGCAAGAAAAGGCGTGCGATCAGTTGCACGTCGGACCCGAGCGTTCCTCGCCGCATTTCACCTGGTCATATCCAAAGAGCTGCGAAGCGAACAAACATCGTCGACCTCTTTAGCACGCGCGATAATGAGGCTAACCACTCACGAATCCACCCAACGTCGCAAAGCACGTTATCCCTAACCTATGAGACGATACGCGCGTGTGAGAAAGACACAGATCAATTGCATGACCCCCCCAGGCGATTGCCATGCATGCTAGTAATGGTCTTACACGAGCGTGTTTTGAAACAGTCCCAAGAAGCCCACGCGACCTTCTGCCTCTGCGAGGTTGAGCCCAGAGATATCATACCCTTCGGGGCCGGATACGTCTTCATTATTTTCCTGGTGTGTTTTCGAGCCTGTTCGTTTCAGATCTTCAGAACCCATGATCGCTTCCAAAAAGTCGGCGTCTTCCCAATCGTCGGTACTCAGAAGAGGGCTAAGGGAGGACGTGCTAGCGTTGGCACGGTGAGAGCGCACCCCTCGGGCGACCGACGGTGCATTTATACTTGACTCGGAAATAGCTGGCATGATCAGGTTAGCCAGGATCCCCGCTAACCGCGATCACGCGGGCGGTCCGGTTATAACGTTATCACAAGACCGCGGCTGAAACACATCTACAGGGTACGCTCATCATGGAGTGTGGAGTAGTTTGTTCGTATGTCAGAACCCTCAACATTGTTGCCATGTCAACTTCTCCGTCGTCTGTCAAATGAGAAGAGGGGAAACGCTGGCGCAACTAGAAACCAACCCGGGGAAGGACGCCCTCAACTCAATGGAGATCCGATCGAAGTCCCGTGCACAGTTACCCCACTCAGGTGATAGAGGTGTACTTCAATTGAGCAGTGAAAAATGGACGTGCTATTGAGATGCAATAGCAGTGTGTCTGTCAGAAACTGGATGACATGACCACCCCAACCCGACAAACGGTGGCATGATCATTCCACGACAACAATAATACTTTTACCTTCCCCATCTAATGGTAAAGCCGCGGAACCCAGCGGTAAACGTCAATGCTCTACGTGCTGAAAAGGAGGAGAGCATCGTACGGGATCCCATCCACGTAATAGACCTCTCTGAGCCGGGAGGCCATGGGATCGACGATATTTCTTAACGCGGAAAGGATCGCGCTGGCAGTCACTTGCAAGCTCCATACACCAAAACTTTCACTCGTCGATTCATGTTGGCCAGTGAGACGTGATAGGCAAGAGCATCGTAAATCTACGGCAAAGAGGCTCAGTACTTTCGCTGACGAGTTTCATTCGAATAAAACTGAACCTTTTGTGAGATTTCGTCCATCAATCCAGCTGGGGAGATTCCATGATGAGTCACAATGACAACACAAGGATTAAACACAGCCTACTTTCCCACATCTGTGGAAAGATATCAGTGTAAAGACAGGTAAGGCTGCGAGATCCAAATAACTTACAGTCCAAGCGCCGTCATCATTCACGCCTTTGACCACCCTACAGTGGATGGGTACAAGGGTATGGTGTGTACTGCGCGGTGAACAGATTAGTACATCACGTGGAGATTAATTCTGTTCGCTCACTTCATGAATGCTACGATGGGTCTTCGGATCAGAGCATTGTTGACATGTGATAGGTTTTGAGTAAAGAGAGGTACGGCAGCCTTCAGGTCCCTGAAACGCAGATCTATATCAATGACCACTCTTGGCTTGTCGGGATCGTCTTCATCAGCGTCGGTAGAAGGAGCAACTAATGGCGGCTTGGCAAGCTCTCTCTGACCGGGGATACGATCCAGATTAAGGGATGCCGATGCTGCCGTTAATATAGCATCCGCCAACTCTCCGAGGAGAGCATTGAATGGGTACTCGTCCTCAGGATCACGAGGGAATTTGATGTCGAGAACAGCATCAACCTTTCCAGACGTAATCCAAGAGAGCGGTCCAGTGGGGTCGGTGGTCGAGTTCTGCATGTGATCAATGTTCACTCCCTCAATGCATCACAGGGACTATGATTGCGTTGCATAACCAGGTGGTAGTCGCCAAATAGTATCAAATAAATAATGAACAACATACATTTATCTTGGTATAGCATGGAATGGCACGGGTAAATATTACTGGGATGTCTACATCATCCCTACCATATGACGGCGCGACTATATACCCTTACCAAGATATTTCAAAGGAACCCCGGAATTCACACAGACTACCAATGAAAATCACAATTTTACAATAGTGATGAGCATTAGACAATATAACAAGACATTACTCAATTGTATCATATCAACACAGCTAGTTCGCGCATACCAGAGTGTTCACAAATTATTGACTTGGTCATAGGGGAAAAGAATCCTTTAAGTAATGCAAGCCACCAGTGTATATAATGAATAGACAGGCCAAAGCTGAGAGACAAATAATGGCAAGTAGGTTCGTCATGGTGGGAGTACACAAGGATGAGTGAGGGGGAAATGAATGTGAAATCAGTGCCAGGGGGGGTGGTACGCAGGGGTGAACTTGATGCGATGGGGACTGTTAGTGCAGTGATGACGTCGAGTTCATCTTCTTTGAGTTGGACTCGTCAATCAAGGTGTCGGGAGAGATGGAGCGCTATGGAATTGTGAGTGCCAAATAATTCTTCACTGCAATGGGCGTGACTTAGATATTGTCTGCGTGATTTTGATTAAACATGATGAAAAATACTACTTAATACCAAGAGATTGTTCCGCCCACTTCTTTGCCATACACTCTCATAACTCCAAATAAGGGGACATTCGCCTACATGTGCGCATAGACTGAATTGGAACGAGACAAGGCGACAGAGGACTGATGGGGCTGACTGACAATGAATGGTCCCACGGCATCAGAGTCTTCATTGCGGCTCTTTTGTCTCAGGGTCGTTGCTACCGAATGCGTAGCAGGGCTTGGGGAGTAACGATGGGGTTGAGTCGATAGGAACGAGAGACAGGAGCATGTGGAACGCTATAGATTGACACGGGGGTGAGTACCATTGCCACGGCTGCACCTGCCAGAAGCGAGGCCATTAGAGGAGAGCTCTCTAGCACTGATGTTGTAGACCGCAGGGTGTTGTCAGGAGGGGTGTAGGGATGATCGGGGGACGTAGCAGTGTAGTTGGCAGGGGGGGGGTACCCCAGCATTAATGCTGTAGACAGCAGGGCGTGGTCGGGAGGGGTGTAGGGACGAACGGGGGATGCGGTGGCATAGTTGGCAGAGGGGGGGGTACGAGTACTCACCGATGGGCGTCAGGTTCAGTGACGATGGAAACTGGAATGGCGGCCGTTGGTGCGTATCGATGTGCTTTGGTGCTCGAGGGGATCATGCATCATGGGTAGCAGAGGCAGAACAATGCTGGGTGGTGGTGGTGACAGTACCGGGGGCATCGCAGGTGACGAACGCAGTTTCCCGGGACCCTCCTCATTCTGCGGTAAATTTTATCAGATAAAGCTACTTAAATGAATCGCAATGATGTACGACACCGAAGTCACGCAGATGGCACGGATAAATTGCGCACTGTGGCACAAAAGTTGCGGGAATTATTTGGCACTTGCAGCTCCATACATCTGCCAAAAGGGACTTGGTAGTACTCATCTTCTCAAGGATTGACCAGCTGGGGGCTATCTGAATCACCAAAAGGGTGTCGTCCATGGAGATGCATGTCATCTGACGAAAGCGATATGAATGGTGGCGCCGGAGAGATTTGAGGATGCAGGAAAATGGGAGCGGCAGCCTGAGTCTGGTTACTCTGCGAGGATGGACAGCTCACAGGGCTTGTGCAACATTCATCCGGGGTTCTACCTCAGACATTTACATTCCTCTTCGAAACCTCGGTCAACCCCATGCTTCGAATCTGGCCTTGAACACTCCATCCCTCCAACTCGACTGGAGGAATAGGTAATGGGGCCGTTGGAATGACCGACGGTGAATGTTGGGTATCCTGAGTGATCAATAACCCTGACCTTGAAAGATGAATTGGCTGGCGGGTTATCGTGTTGTCAAAGTAGGGTACTGACAGACAAAGTAAGAGATGCCCCCTGTCTGGTACTCGTCGATGTGTGACTCGAAAATACATTTCTGAATGAAGCCCTGCAACCGCTGATTGGCGAAGTTGATGCAGAACTGATCCAGGGAGTTTGGCCAGCTCGTCATATTTTGGGGACCGGGAAAATCAAAAAGTCCGATGAAGGTGTTAAAGTCGTTGTGGCAGAGGCGTTGGTTGATGTATTCGTTGAGCCAGGTGAAAAGGAGAGAGTAGAGTGTCTTAAAAAGGTCGTCACAGTTGTCAGAGGCACCATTAGGGTCCATGAAGATGGTGCAAAGCCCCTTCTTGACAAGCTTCGTCTTATAAGAAAGTGTGCTCTCAAGTGCGGAAGGTTGTACACCAAGGAATTCGGCAATGATGCCAAGAACATCTACATTGCGAACGACAGCGGGGTCAATGTTACGACCGCGGTCGACGGTGAACTCGATGTTACTCAAGTGGAGGATAGCCACGAGGAGTTGGCATGTTTGGGTGACATGTTTGTCTAGAGAGCCCGACAGATTTGAGGGCTAGCTTGAGCTGTTCGAAGTGAGTGGCGTCGTCGTCCCGAACGCCATTGGAGCGAGCACTAGTGCTGGCGCGCTTACCAAGATATCGGTACTGGGTCTTGTCGGTGAGGTGAAGATGATGACATTCTTCTGGCGATGAGCCAGCCATCAGGTAATAGAAAATGTGGAAATTTCGCTCCCCGGATGGCACAGCTGCCACTCGGTTGCGCTCCAGATAGTAGTCAAGGGACTTTATGCAGACAAATGCCCTTTGTTGGTGAACTGCAACTCTGTATATTTTCCAAAGCGAGACGCATTAGGATTGAAGAGCATGCAAGCGTTTCCAAAGCACTCAATGACAAACTCTGCTGCAGGCACCTGGCTTGCGAGCTTGGAGCCCTTCTTTCCCGGGTTGGAAATGGACAGCTCTAGGAGGGTCTTGATAGCGAGGCGGCGGCTTTCTGACTTTCCGCTACCAGTTTCACCACTACGAAAAATGGAACATTCATAAACTACACCTAGAGTATAAAGAAAAGAGCATACCTGATGATGAGGGACTGGTCCTGAGCTGTGCGTCTCATGTGGTAGCAGGCATTGATGGCAAGCTGGAGGATATGGGGAGGAAGGGGGACCTTGTTCTCCGCTGTGTCCCGATAGCTCGCGGCATACTTTTGAAGGATGGAGTCGGCATTGGAGGCAACGTATTTGTGAGGATTGATGGCGACAAGGGCAGAGGATCTGATGCTAGTGTAAGTGTTGTCGGCCATGAAACACTCGCAGAGACAGGTGACGATAACATCATCCGAGGTGGCCGATAGGCTAGCGATGTCGGAGACGGCCTCGGCCACTGTTGCAGGCTCATCCCAGTGCTGTGCGCCAAGCGTTGAAGAGATAGTAAATGGTGTGTGGCTTTCTGGGCTTTCCCGTGTCGGAGTTTTAAGTCTATACAGACAATCTGCAAAGTGCGAGGCAGTAGCCAAGCCTTGTGTTGTAATCTCGACGCCAGGTGGCAATGACCTTTCAGCTCCCACTGTGTTTTGGATGGCATTCCGACACCTTACTGAAATTTCCCTCGCTCAACTCCCGAAAACCAGCACTCAATGATTGGCTCCAACGTATTCATTAGCTTGGCACTTGCAAAGACGTCCTCGATGAGCACTGTCGAATTGTAGCTGCCAAAGAACCTCACATTCTCACACACACTAACGACTGTCAACCCAGTGTGCTGTGAAGCAGACTGGCATGGTGTATGGTGGAATGGAGTGGGTCGTTACTCCTCGATGGATGAAACCCCCAGCCATACGAGGATGCCGTCAGATGCTTCAAATTGGAAAATGCAATTTGGACGTATGGGAAGGGGGTACAGAGTCAAGTTGTTGGATGAAGGTACTGCATTCAAGCATGCTGATCATCTTATTGATGAGCTTGCGACTGTCTCATTCCAAAATTACACTTCTGATCTCTGTATGTGTACTTGCTTTTTCAAATACTGCGAATCTGCATTAGTTATATCCTATGGTAGAAATGAATGAGCAGTTGAGCTTGAGACGTGGTGTGCACAACATAGCATTGAGGTTTGCGGCATGCGAAACGTGGTAGAAGTGAGTACTTGAAACGCGGCACGCACAACATATATCGAAGTTCGCAGCATGCAGAACGCAGCAGGAGTAAGCGTGCATTTATAAATACAGTACGTGCAACATATATCGTGGTATGAGGGACGCAGAACGTGGTCGAGATTAAATGTGCATTTATAACGCCATATAGCACAAGATTGAGAGGGAGCACTGAGATGAGCGAGAGGAGAGCCTTCAGCCTTGATAGGAAGTGATATCAGATCAGGCAATTAGAACTCAAAGTCCCCTTCATTGGAATCCTCGCTTTTGTCTTTGTCTTTGTCAAACTCGTTCTTGTCCTTGTCTCCGCCCTAGTCCTCTTCCGAGTCCGTATCCTCTTCGTTAACATCTAGGCCCTCTTGTTCTTGCTCCTCCTCATCCTCACTGGTGTGCATGGGTGTAATGGGTGCATTGTCATTGCAACCATTGTTGGTGTCTTTGTTCAGGTCTTCGCTTTCATCTTTGTCATCAGTAGTCCCTTTGTTGCCTCCGTGGTATTGAGTTGTGTGGCCAATGCCGATTCCTGCGAAACGAGCAAACATGTCCCTGTCAGCAAAGCTACTTGAATTAGCCTGGGGGCAATCAAAGTAATTCAAATTGAATACATACATGTTAACGTAGAACTCGCTCCAGTCGTCTACGTCGCCAGGTTGTCATGCGATTGACTTTCCAGGCCTCAGGAGTGTGGCAGTTTGACCCTCTGAGAATACAGGGATGAGGTGATATCTTCAGATAACAAGAGATGGATCCAGGAATCCAAAGGCATCGTCATCCTGTTCAGGAACAAACTCAACTTTTGGTAGGCAGGCCACCTTAAACCCCCACTTATATTCCGGCACAATGCCTAACCAACGAACCCACAGAACTTCTATAGTCTGGGGAATGATTATGAGAATCTGGTGCAACATGGATGAATGCAATGGTGAATGCGTGGAGGACTTTCATACTGATACAAGCGTGAAAGGATATGATCCTTCAGCTTGGAGATGAAATCGCCCTTGAGGACTAGAATGTTTGAACTTGGACTAAGTTAACATGCATCGTGTCTTACCTTGATTGCTGGATTGCCTTGTGCACGGAGATCGCAAAGAAGCATCCTGAGATCAATAGTATTGTTCGGTGAATGGGTGAGAACATGGTGCAGTTTGGGAATACTGTCCATATCTGATATCTCAAGGTTATCGAATTCTGACAAAGAGTCACTGGCCTGTTGCTGACGCCAAACGTGGGTAGGACGACGCTCTTGTCTCGCAAGTTGTTTGCCGATATCTCGTTTGCTTGTTAGCCTGTAAAACTTCTTGATTAAATGGTGAGAACCCTCTCCCTGCAATGTCAACGTCAAATCATGAACGCCTCACATGTACAAAGCTTCCTTACGATCTGTGTCGTGTATGAATCGGTAGTGCTGAAGGCTTTAATGGTACTAACGTAGTCTCCCAAGGCATGGAATTTGTAGGTGTGCATGTTAACTGTCTTGATGCAAGGACCACTTGATGATGGGATGTTTGTTGCGTGGTTTTTTTCTGCCCGTACTTGTTGGTGTCGCTGTCAGGCCATAACCTTGCTAGGCAACTCCTTGGTCTCGAATGCTTTGCAAGTGACATTAATGAAGTGTCGAAGCTGCCTGCTCAACTTCCTCAGTGAGTGGTCAAGGAGACCAAGTGAGTCGTCCGAATGAAGCCTTAGTTTTGCCAGCGAATGCCATTCGGCCAAGCGAAACAAGAGAACCGCAATCAAAGCATTGTGCTTGTCTGGGAACAGACCATCAAATGCAGGAATTGCACACTAGTACTATCTAAGCATGTCTTTCAACTCGAAAGAATAAGAGCTCACCTGAAGCATATCTTCAAAGTGTCTGGCAGTCTGCTGACGCATATCAGCCATGTTCTCAGGAAAGCGATGAATGGTGTCTGTTCTGAATGGAGGGATCATAGAGTACCTACAAACGTGAGTCTGCATGTTGCTTTCTGAGTGAGATATAAGGGCGCACCGCTCATTCAGTAGTGCAATTTGGGATGGATCTACACAATATAGAATCTGAATTAGATGCTTCAAAATATTTTTCATGACGCCAAGTTCAAACTCATGCATGAAGTCGATGACAATTGCTGGGAAAAGCTCAAAGCCTAACAGTAACAGCCGCTCCATGAATGCATTCTTTGAATATAAAATTTACAATGAACTCCTGCTCTCTGGGATAATGGGCTCGTGCTCACCAACATTGGTACAAGTGAGCAGTCCTTTAGCAGGCGCTCGACAGCAGCCCCTTTGACCAGGATACCGAAGTTATAAATTGCCTCTCTTGCAGAAGAAATTTTGTTTCAAAGATATGATCGTAGTTGTGACAATCTGGCCTTCATATCATTCAGAAGGCCAAGACTTCCAATCTTCGACTTTTGAACCAGGTATTGAGGGCACGGACAGATTCCTTTGACTCAAATAGTTGCGAGAAGGATCCTACCACAGTGTTAAAATGAAGTAGGGGAATGGTATATAAACACCTACTTCTCAGGGTAATCGGCGGAATATGTGAAGATCCTGGGATACACACGTCGATACTTGCCATCATAGCACTTGATGACAATCCCATCCTTGTATGCCTCAAGGAATTTGTTGTCCAAAAGTATGCTCCAGACTGCATGGAATAGTTCCCGTTCATAGTGCGCAAGCAGGTCGGTGTTATTTTTTTTCTGACTCATAGTCGCAAGGAAACCCTCGAGAGATGCTGGCAACTAGTTTGTACGCACATGAGTTGGATGTATCATGATCATGAAGAAACAAACTGCCTACAGAAGGAATGAATGCGATCGAATGGCATGCACCAGAAGTTGGGCACACACGAATGTATTTTGACAGGTTTCCAAAAAACAGATATATAGGCCAAGCGCTGGCATGCCTGAACTGGGCGAGCTGTGTTGAGTCAGACCAAAACATCATGCTGGCAATAACTCATTCCAATTGGCAGTCGTCAGTCCTCCTTTGCTTTTGAATTTCATCATGTGCCTTATTCCAGGCATCCGACATGTAAAGCTCATCATATAGACGCTGCTCATGGCCGGAGGGGGATTTCCAGATACGTTTGAAGGGCATGAGGTGAAAGAACTTTGAGAGTGGCTCCGAAAATGCCACTTTGATCACGGATGTTAGAGGTCGATACATTAAATGGGGAATGAAAAAGGAGCGTCCATTCCCTTGCTGTTTTTCTCGTGTTGGGATCAAAATCGCTGCTGTAGCTTCTTTCCAGCCATCACCATCGAAGATCGTCAATGTACCACGGGCCCGAGCTGTGTCATCCAATCGTCTAGATTCTGTCACAGAATTGAAGTTGGCCATTTTGTTAATATTGAAATCTGGGGCTTGGATCACCTCGCGAACCAGACGAGTCACCTCAGCATTTGACTTCTGACTGCTTCCTGTCAGCTTCCATGACATGAGTCACCAAATGGACATATTTGCCCAAGGCCACGGGGGTGAATGTGTTCTGGAAGACGTGGTAGGGCCCTTCAGGATCAAGCTGGCGTTGGGACTACATGGGAGGTCTGATAAGTCACGACTTGATACAAAGGAGTCAGGATCATATGTAAGGCGATGACGATAATCTCGAGCAATTCCAAATGTGTTAAAGCCTCTTCGAAACGAGTCGAAGACATGAAGAATGACACGACAAACATGTGAAGATTGATCTGCCGAGAATGTACTAGAAGTTGCCGGTGGTGGAGCTTCTGGTAGTTCATCATGATAACGGTGTGAGGGACGGTGTGCTCAAGACAGGCGTTATTCAGGCGCATCAGGAAGCTGAGTGGGAGCAGTTTGCACACAAACATATTAGAAAAACCTGGTTCTGCTTACTGTGTCATTCGATGTAACATCCTGCACTAAAACTTGACAGCGTGACTCCGAGTCAGAAGCATGATTTGGTGTAGTCACCATGCCAGTTGAGGTTGGCTACCATGGGCGGGAATGTTAGGGTGGTACTACAACCAAACATGCAACACTTGCATCTGGACTCTGCTCTATAACTAAAGCATCCACTTCATTGACAGGTATCAGCTACAACAGGTGTTAGGGACAAAGGCCGACCGTCACCATACTGATTGAATAACATACCTCGGATACAACTCTAGCTCGTTTCACATCAGGTAGTGGAAGGCTCTGAGACAATTTTCTCTTGAACCCCAATGTCTGGCGAGATTTCCTTTGGTGACGATTTTCCATCTGCCTTTGTAAATAAGATGAGCAGGACTTGCGATGGTTAGACAACTCTCTTGAGTCAGCAAACGAGCGATTGCAAGGCTCTCCTCATTTAAAGAATCCACCCATTAATGAAAAGAATGTATGGAATAGTAGTGGAACGAATGAGAGCCACTTCAATGCATGTACATCCATCCAGGATTCCAAGTTCAGGAGGACACAAAGAGGCGTAACACTGGTACTATCAAGCACCGCATTGCAAGGACAGGTGCGGCGCTGCTTTTGGATTTGCTATGTCTCCATTGACCCTGTTTCCCAAATTCGTGTAGTACACCCTCCAGCCCAAATTTGCAATGTGTCACAAACGGGCTCAAAGATGGAATGTGTCGGCTCTGAAGTTCGCTTGTTTCTTTTTTGGACTAGGGTAAAAATCGGCCCATTTAGCCAAATGCTCTCTTCTTTGGGAACAGCAGATTCACTTGAGGGCGGGTTTTAGATCGTCCCACCACTGCTGTACCGTAGCTCCTCCGCAATCATCCATCTAGAAAAGGGCAGCCTCCTAGAGAATCTGCCACTTTCATAAGAGGTCCAGCCCATCGGTAATTGGTGGTTCAGCAGGATGGAAGAACGCGATTGCAGAATAGATGGCGAATATCCAGTCAACGCGAGAGAAACCAGTATAGAGATTACAATCAAGGGGGAAGGTAACCGGCGATGCGTCGAGGGCCCGATCTGTTTGTGTCTTGTCTCGGACAGGCTGACCTGCCAACCTAACCAATAGTCCATCAACATATCCAACACCCTGAACAGGACCCAGCAGGTTACCGTACCTAACACAGAGATTTAGCTAAATGTCAGGTGAAGGGAATCGTTAACTTACCTAGTGTTGTAAAACTTGAGTAGGTCATCGTGGTACTTGTGTGCTTGCCATTCCTCTGCAGTAAACAAACCACAGAATGGACTGGGAGTCTCGTGGAAGAGAGCCTCAAAGGCACACAATGGCATGAGCCCTGCGACATCCCTATCGTCAAGCCCCACGCCTGGTACGACCTCGTTCACTCTCTCCACAATCGACAGGGTGAACCCGTCACGCCAGGCTTTGGCAGGTTTTGTGTGGCCATTTGCGTTGGGGCACATGAAATCGCCTAATGTGTTGTTCGCCTTTGATGAAAGGGATGAGCATCGGTCATCACACTTATGACAACACCACAAATACTCGCACCCTTCTCACAATGACCAATACTCTTGGCGAGTATATGTGACCACTCGCAGCAGAGGAGCCTTCATGTGAAAAGTCAGATCTGCGTGCATCAGGAAAGCAGAGGCAAGGCAGACCTTGTGTCCAGTTCGCGGCGGAATATACGACGTGCTCATCATCTGATGCTCTTACAAAGGGCAGCTGATTTTCGCCGATCAAGTCCTTGTACTGCAGGTAGTGTTCTGAGCCTGAGTTGAAAACCCTAGATGACCTCGATCAGCGGGACAACATCGAGATGAAGCTCTCTTATCCTCTCACACCAAGGAGAAGCAACTCATCTGCACCCAAATCCCACTTGAACGATCTCAAAACTGGTACTTCTTCGGGAATAAGACTGCGTATTTAGAAGTTTTCGTAAAGGTTTTTTGATTTCCTCCCAATTATCTGTGGTGGGGAAACTCGTGCCATGTCTCTGGGGCTACTACGCTGTCACAAAAGAACTGGGTCGGGCCGTGAGTGACATACCAAATTGACCTAGATTAATACATGCCCTTCTAAGGAACTTGGAAAACAAGTCAGAACGAGAATGCTATACCTGAACAACCTCACAATGCTCAAGTGTCACTGTGTACTCTGCAAACAGGAAGTACGGAGAGTGGGAAGCCCAAGTCTATTGTACTTCCTTGGGTAATCTGAAATATCCGCAGTCATGATCTCGGGTGGAATCTCAGGTGGAGGGCCCGAGCACCAGTGCCAGCACGGATACTGGAAGTAAGTCACTGCAGGAAGAAATGGGAATGTAAGAAAGGCAACCTGTGGAAAAAGCGCCTTCAGCGATGGGCCCATCAGGCAGGAGATAACATATCTTGTCACTTTCAAGGAAAAGAGGCAGTCCAGTGTCGAGCATGGGCGCAAGCACCTTGACAAGGTTTCATCGCCCCAACAATGTGGGAAAGTACAGCCCCATTGAACTCGCCGGAAAATGCTGTTCCAGTCTCGGCCGAGCCTCTTCAGCGATTTTTCAGAAATCACAATATATCTAGGTCTCTGGTGAAAGTCTTCTTGACTTCTGACCTTGTGTGTGACAAACAATGTTTCTGCCGACCACTGGCAGAATTGTATCACACCGGCGCGATGCATTTTTGAGTGCATTCGTTCTCCGTTCGGGGTGCAGGTGGCAAGGTGATGGCTTGCAAAAATGGTAGAGTAATTGGCTCACGATAGATACATGCCATGTATTTTTCTGAGCCGTGGAACTCGCATCCTACATCTTGGATCCCATAATCTGCATGCGTCGTCTGACAACATCCTGTTCAAGTTTACGTTCTCCGAGCTCGTACTCGAACTCTCTGACCTGCCACGTGTAATGCTGTTCTTCGTTTCCAAATGGTTCAATGTACGAGATGAGCGTTTATCAGCACCACTAGCAGGGACAACGTTATCAGCACAGACCTCTCGGTTGGCAGCAATGAAGTCAGGGTAATAGATCGAGGGAAGAGGAGGGTCTTGGAGGGCCGCGTGTGGCTTTAGTTGGCACTGGAGATCATGGTCAAGCACGCGAGTACACTCCACCACCTTGCCCATAGGCATGCTCGAGATGTCCCACCCCCCAAGGACAAGGACACTGGGGCAAACCACCCGGAGCGCGTCACCACAGATCCAGGAACGTGAATTTCCTCGGTGGTTCTTGGTTCAAAACCAATTCAGATGGTGGAGACGTGAAGGACAAAGGACAAAGACCTGGTACTCGTTCGCAAGGACAGTGGCGCAAAGGGTGGACCCATTGTTACGACCGGTCCCAATCATCGTAAGTCCGCGATGGCTCATAAGTGAATGCCGACTACGGGGGGCCAAAATGTACATACCCGATCTTCAAGATGTTGTGGGCAGCCTGGTACTACTCGAACGGCTTCACAATGGGTATAATATTAAGACCGTCTGAATAAACCACGTCCGTACCCGAGGAAGAATGGAGGTCTGGTACTTGTTCGCAAGGATGGTAGTGCAAAGCGTAGACCTGTTGTTATGACCAATCCCGATTGTTGTGAGCCTGTGATGACTCATAAGTAAATACCAGTACAGGAGAAAAAAACATGCACACGCCCAGTTTTCCACACGTTGTGGGTGGTCTGGAACTCAAATGCCTTCACGGTGGGTGTAGCATTTGACTGACCGTTGTACCTTAGGGGCATGGTGCACCGGACCGCAGCGATGGGTGAGAACCGGGTGGGGGTGGACAAGTTCCCGGATCCATTGGGGGAAAACATTGAAGCAGTGAGTCCCGCAAGGGGCATGCAGTGTGAAGTATTTCAGTTCGCATGAGTACAGTAGATACGCTTCATGAAAAGATATGTATGTTTAATTAAAACTTTGCATCTTGTTCTTGCAGTGCCTCCAAAATCACAGCAAGAATCTCTGTTTGCTTACTCACATCTTGCCGCAATCCCTTCACTGCCACTTCCAAGGAGTTCTCATTTCGAGGTTGCTTCAGGTCAATAGGAGCCCAAAGACAGCGGTGTTTGATTGGCCGAGAAGGTTGTATTGGCACAGAACTTGTCCGATCTGAGTTGGACAATCCTCCAAAATTGTGGCGCGGAGTCTAGCAATAAATAATTGCAATACTATATTTTATGTAGAGATAGTTACGCACCTTGAGCTGAGGTTCGTCCGACCGCTCCCGTTTCAAAGACAAGGGATCGAAAATGTCTGCTACACCCACTTCGTTGTGGTGGGAGGTAGCATGGGTGGGCTATGTATAGCGTTGTGAGTGTATAGTGAACAGGTAAGCTCGGATTGTGATCACCATGGGACTTGTCAGGGGAGGGGAAGGAACCACGGGCATGCCCACCTGACTGTAAATATAGTGGTCATTCTTGTCAAGTGGTGCACCTTGTCCAGTACCTCCCCATCTTGCCTGACCCCACTCATCATAGAGTTCTTCGTCAGCATGGGATGTACATGGTGAAGAAGCGGGATCGAATTCCAATCTAAGGTCGGGGCTAGATAAGTGCATCGCAGAGGGGCTTGTCTGCTGGGCAGTCTCAGAAGAAGAGCACTGAAATTAAGATGTTCTTACATCTAGAATCTGCAGGCTCTCTGGATCATACCAGTTTGTGAATAATGTATTATACTTTCTTTGGAAATTACTCTGCAACTCAGAACGTTTGTTATTCCCCACCCTCCCTGATACCAGCCAGTTTAGAATTCAGATCTCAGATGTAGAGCGCAGGTACCGGTGGCAGCGGTAATAGTTGCGGCGGCAGAGCTAGTATGAGAGCAGATCAGCTGGGGTCCGGGAGGACAGTGATGCGAGATAGACTTCTGATGGTGATTTTCCCGCCACATCCACCAATTACAGAATCAATCATCTGGTAAGAGTGCAATCAGACGTATGGGCTGAGTATATGTCGACATATCCCAAGACGCGACGTATGGTTTTTAAAGTATGCAATGAATTCCCCATGCTGCAGTGAGTCGTTGGCATCGGGATTCGGGACTTCAAGTTGCCACTCTGAGACTGTTGACCCTGTGGATGCTGATTACTTGATTGCAGCCGGACACTACGACCCACGAAAAGGTGATTATTGGGAGAGGAGACCAGTACTGAATGACCGGGTACGTTTACAGATGGCCACTGTATCCATGGGTTGCCTAGGGTCCTGTGGATGCATAGGGAGTATATGGGTCACTTATTGAGCGAACATCGATAGGCTGGTGTAGAGATGAGCACGTCACAACCGTAACTTGAACTATATTTGCTGCGTTGTGCCCACTGGCTACTTGTTGGAGATCTGAGAAGGGAAGGGGCAGGTGTACAAAGGGACCTTAAGCTGCTTGCCAGTGACAGGCTCATATGTTTGTGCAACAACGGAGTGGGTGAGGGTGGGCAAGTGCACTCACATGTAGCATTCACTGGCAGTTTTCTTATAAAGAGCGTTGATGCTGTAATACTAGATTTCCGTTCCATATCTAGCTTGAACATGCGTAGTGGCACTATAGAACATTAGGTAGAATGTATGTACAGTGGTAGTAACAATGTCCTCAGAGCGGCGGACTTCAGTACAAAACATATGTATTAGTGAATTCGATCATGGAGCGAGGTAGAAAGAAACCAGAATATTTTATATGACAGCAGGCTGTTGATATCAAATGGTTCAGCTGTACGAAATTTGTAAATTGGGAGGAAGTAAAAGTGATTCGAAAGATCTCACCCATTGTTACTTTCCGCCAGCTAACTACAGCATCAGCATAATCCCAAAAGGCATGTTCTTCGTGGGCATACTCCCGGAAGAGTTCACTGTTCATAATTACAACACGTGGGTTGCGGATGTGAACAGATGATAGAAAACGCTGGACTTGCTGGAAAGATTCTGGCTCTCACCGCCAGAGAACTAGTACTTGAAGACTGTCCTGGAGTAAAAGGGTTCTCAACTGAAGAATATCTGTGTGCAACGTATTGATATGAACTGACAAGTGGGTGAGGTGTATCAGGGAGTCGAGGCCGGTACTACGGCCCCACAATATCCAGGCGTTGGTGATATGGAGATGAGTTATCCGTTTAAAGAGAGGAATCCAAGGCAAATACACAGATTCACTATCGGAAAAAATAGTGGACAAGTTGACAGTAAGAGACTTCAAATAAAACTTGTGGAGATGTGGAAGAAATGGCTCGGCAGCTGCACTGCCGATATCGAGAGTATGGCGAAATAGCATTGGGATATGCAGAGAAAGCTCCTTCAACCCTTCGCAAAGCTGCAGGATTCTGATGCAGTTTTCAGCAGATATGGAGGACTCTAGATGCAGGACCTTCATGGCTGCTCTAGTGAACTCTTGTGTTTGAAGCACCGAGATGAATGACAATGCTTTAGTATCAGTCGAGAGGATGACATTGTAATAAAAGAGTCATTTCAACCTATTGATCTAAGTCCTGACCAACCAGTATATGCGAGTATCAATGGATACACTAACCATTCATAGGCACATTTATTTACGAGGAGGAAGCAAAGATTGTCCTTGAAATTTTCCATGGCAAGGATGAGAATGATTCTTTCTAGCTTGGGTGGAAGGTGGTGTATGCAAGTCATTGAGCTGAGAGGGTGGTAGTAGTGGGATACGTTGTGCTGTTAGGGTCTTAGGCTTCATCAAGACCACGAATGTTTGAACCTTGGGACAGAATGAGGAATTTCAGACTCTGACAGTCTCAGCGTACTATCCGCAGAGACCGTAATGGTCCGTCAGTCACTATAAACAAAAGTTCTGCTAAAGTGAGAGTTTTGATTGGCTGTGTATTCTGAAAGATCCGTTGATAAATCTGCATTTCTGTGTTTCGCATTGGCCAGTCAACGGGCCGTCTGACAGATCAGACCCTGAGCCTAGAGACTCCACCATGACCTCAGGGCTCAGTGACGGCTACTTTGCAATTGTCGGCAAGAGAGAGGCATTGAATAAGCTCAAGATTTGGGCTAGCAACCTCAAACTTTTATGGGCACGCACCCGATGATCTGGTGCAACCGTAGCCTACTTTCTCAAGCAAGCTTGATGGCGATTTCAACTTGAGTTTGGATCCTTTTGTTCTGTGAGCAATTTGATAAGTGACGGGCTGACAGCAAGCTGCAATAGAGTACTAGCAACGTAATACACACCGGGGAACGGTCTGAACAAGGGAAGCATGAGGAATTCCATTACTTAATGATGTGGATCCAGGATGGCTGAATCGTGTCCAACACTTTGTCTAGCTCCCTAGAGATGTTCTCACGGTCTGCACGCCTACGCTTCACCCGGCAGAGACTCGAGCCTGGAGTCACCATAGTACAATGTCATTTGCTGGTGCTGTGCACAGCAAGTTATCATTTCAGCCATCTCATTTTCTCAGTTGTTCACTGTTGAATTAATGAATGGTCATTTTAGGTATGGCACCAGTCTGTGTCGATGTCCCTTTGACAGCAGAGGAGCCATTTCTCTGCCAATGGGACTGCATCTCGTATATACAATATGGACTACAAATGACACTAGTTTAACAGGTATGCCTCTCAGTAACAGTACATGTCCTCACACCCTTACAGACCCTTGGCCGACTTTACCTCTGACCCCTCACCCAACCTATCGGGGTCCTCGTCAGTCTTAACCATCCACCCAACCTTTGAGTGGAACCCAGGATCAGCTGGCTTTGCAATGTATGGCATAATCACATCATCATTGCCGTCTGATGGTGTAACTATGGATAAATCAGGATTTTGTTGTCTACCAGGTGCAATTGCTTACAGACCTTCCATATCCTGACGTTGTTCAATTACATGTTTGGCACTTGTCCACAAATTATTGTCCAGCATGTGGTGCCAGAGTAACTCGTCATCAAGAACAAGTACGCGCTTGTCCTTGAGGTTGGCACCTAAAAGGACACATGTAGCGGCATGGTAGGAGATAACAGGTCTCTTTCAAACGACAAGGACTGTGAGATTCTCGCGATCAAGAATCTTCCTCAAGAGCACTGGCAGCATGCGAACAGTCGACAGGTGAAGGGAAAGGTGGGTGAGCTGTTTAAGCTCCTCGAGACCGATAGAATTTCCTGCAAGGTTCCAAGTGGCCCAAGCATTGGTCAGGTGAAGACGAGTTATACGATGAAAAATGGGGACATTTGGTAAATAGATTGTCCTCGTGTTGAAAATTGACGAGAGGTCCACACAGAGAACATTGAGGTGGGAGAGGTTGTTGAGTGGGCCTAGGATGGGGTTTTCGCCTATGGGGTGGCAAGGAAAACGCATGTTGAGACACTTGACCCCAGCACACAATGCGAGAATAGATGCCGCCGTATCCAGACAGGTAGAAACATTGAGGCAAAGAGTCTTGACTGTGGTCCATGCAAAGTCAGGACGATGATCCATGGACATCAAGAACCTCCGTGCCTGGGTATTAGTCGTCAGACACACCGCCTGGTAGAGGTGAGGCTCTAACCTGTGTTGGCTTTATTAGGTATGTCAGTTCCACGCGCTGTCATTACTACACACCAGACCTTGACTCACCTTGCCACCACTAGACATGTGTGTGCTGTCTTGCGCAGCACAAGCAAGACTACCATTTGTTCCAGCCCAATGGGGAGTGTGCGAGGAGCCATAGCGAAAATGGGGGGACTGTCCTGATCATTCGCTCCATCAGCTTTTTTTTTACTTTGCCTTTCACCGTTCACATGTCCTTCCGTATGGAGCCCCTGTGAATAACCCCTTTTGTTCTACCCAGGCCCTGCGTGAAAGGTTGGCCGTACGTGTCTATTTTCATCTGATCTTTTTGTTTTCTAACACAGGCACAGGATACAGGGCGAACGGCCACCTTAGGATATGCCCAAACGATCACGTACTGGCATTAACACTACACTTTCCTTATTGAGCGGTGGAGCGAGTCGGCAGTACATGCTGATTTTGACCTGATCTTTTTATTTCCTGACTCGGGATACAGGGCATACAGGACATGCTTGAATGATCATGCCGTCTCTGTGTCACTACCATGTTGGTTTAAACTTGATCTTTTTATTCCCTAACTCAGGATACAGGGCAGATGGCCACCTTCAGATATGCTCCAGTGATCACGCTGTTTTCGCAATCACCATCAACACTATATTTTCCCTATTAAACATGGTATGTGTTGATTTAACCTGATCTGTTGATTTCCTGACTCAGGATAGTACAGGGCTGGCGGCCCTTCAGATATGCTTAAATGATATGCAAAGATGGTCATGCCGTCTTTGCACCACAACTGTCCAGAGTACCCTTGCCTGATGAAATGATGGAGTGAACAGTGCAAAGTTTGTTATTCTGTTGTTGGTAGCTATACATTGGAATGATGAGTGCTATGTCAATATCGCTGCCATCCACCCTGCTGTCGACCGAAATATCTTGCGTCAGTATCTATAAACTCAAAGGACCCTTAACGGACCGCTCATCCATTGAATCATGTGTACACAATAGAGGGGGATATCGAACACGACACAGTGATGCTGGCAGGATGAAGTCAAGCCGGTCAATGGTGACGGCATCCTTTAAGAGGACGTGTATTCCTATATAGCCACATAACAGGCTGTGTAATTTGCTAGATCTGGATTATAATCCAATTATATTGGGTTATAGCTCACTTGTTTTTTCAGTGATTAGTATGTGATTCGTGTGGTAAAATCATTGACTGTGTTCGCGTGCAAAGACAAATGAAGACATGCATGCTCGCATCTTCGTTCGTCTTTGCACACAAATCTGCTGAGCGCTGAGCGGGGCAGCATACGGGGTCAATTAGTCGATGAATCCGACGAATCACGACCAACAACTCCAACTCTGCTCAGCCTGTGACATCAATGAATTCATTACCATTGTCAAGCCAAAGCTACTGAGCAAGCTGTATGTGCGGAACTGGACAACATTGGTTAGCGTGCCCACGGCCACTTGCACGTGTATAGATGGAGAGGAATATCTCTCTGGGTTGTTGAAGTGTTTGGCAAGAATGAATGGACCTAGGACCAACCGCCATCACGTTGTAAGTTGTATGAACTACAAAGTTATGGACAACACCAGGCTGATTATTGTACAATATTGTCGCACTAGTAGTACGAGTACATCACATCGACATTTGACTGCTCCGAAACCATGCACTAATCGTATCGGCTTGCCTCAAGGTGCGCTTCTGTTGTGCCACATATCCAGAAACCTTCGTCAGTTCAATTTTGACTAATATCCAGGCCTTCTCTGGCATGACAAGATTCATTTCATTATTACAACAGTTCAAAACCACTATTGTTGACTCACTGTATCTGAACTTGACGGGTGTCACAGATAACGCCGTGATCCAAATAGTGTGTGGCATGCACTATTTCTATGGCAGCCACTACATGGGTGTAGAAGTCCATCATGAGTATCGGGGGTAGGTGATAGAGAACATGGAGGCTCTCCGGTGAGACAATACACATGTCATCGAGAGTCTTGACTCCCATTTGAGCCAGTGGACAAAGAAACCAGCGTTGCCAGTTGTAATCCGGTTGGTTTTTGTCGAGATCTTTCAAGAAGTCGGACAGTGCAGGATAATGCAAGCAAGAATATGTTGTTATTTCAACATCGGAGAGAATCTCAGTGGCAGTCATCATATATCGCCTCAGTTTGATCTGGCTATGTGTATTAATTATCTTCGTATCGGTGCTCTCAACTTCAGAATGCAGATTTGGTTTAAGATCATACTGATTTAGTGAACGGCCATCAGAACACAAGTGTTTGATAAGTTACAGTTTGTCTCCATTTTTCCAATGAATAACTTGTCTATTTTCTTCCAACAGCCATCTTTCCATTTGACCATACCAATATCTAACCTTGACGACCCTGCCTCCTTAGATCCAGGTCAATGCTACTTAGATGTCGCACTCATATCACTTCCAGACCACCGCTCACTGCCAACGGGTTTGCTGTTCACAACCGTAATCCACAGTCCCTTGTAGTCACTAGCCACCCCTAGTTTGAAACAGTCATAGCAGCTGTTGCTGACTGTAAATCAGGCTTCTGGGATGGGGAGGTATGGAATTCATCTAGATATCTCGGCTTGACAACTGCAACCAGGAATTGGAGTGGCCAATCTTATTAGGGGCAGGTCAAGTGATGTTAATGTTACATCAGTGTTGTCTTTCAACTGGGTTTTTTGACTGAGGTTGATCGTGCGTACCAACGTCATCGCTGTCCTTGCCATGTACACAGAAGCTTGTCCGACTGTCACGTACAGCCTTCCATGTTCAGACACCGAACCTGCAGATTTAATTCGAGATCGTACTAATCTGGTGGACGGCCATCAGAACACAAGTGTTTGGCGAGTTACGGTTTGTCTTCATTTTTCCAACGAATAACATTTTTTATTTCTGGGGAGAAACTGGAACTCAGTCATGAAGAAAGTGACGCCATAGGTTCCAGTCGCTCAGGGATATCATG
>JBBPRR010000492.1:0-21945 GCA_038093115.1 Hortiboletus flavorubellus
TGTTCCCTTGACTATAAAACCCCTGTAGTGCGATGGATAATACATTTTTCGCCCTTGTGCACTGATCACCCATTTCCTTGCTGCGAAGCCGTGCCTTTGCGAACCTCGTCACTTTTCCGCTCACATCCGGTCCTCGTCCTTGACCGGATCTCTCTTATCTCATCACCATCTCATCAAATCCACTCCGGGTTTTTGGATTCCAACATCAAACGTATATTCCTACTTCCTTCTATCTCTGTTTCACTTTCCGGATCTTTTTCTCATCATTTTTCCGGATCGGGTTTGTCCGGGTTTAGCCCCTATCTTTCCGGATTACTTTCCGGATTGTGTAGTCAGGTCCTTCGCCCCCACCAACTTCTTTAGGGTCCCTGGGACGAACCTATTCGTACCCTTCTTTCTTATTTTTCTAGTATCCCTCTTGCTATTGCAGCACAGACAGGACTAGTGTTTTACACCGGAGTGGTGCCAGACACTGCTGGATACAATGGAAAAACCATGTGGGTGGAGAACACAGTAGGTTGGAGGTGGCAGAGTCAGCTGGAGGATGAGGTCCGGAGGCTGCGAAGTAGAGCCCAAAAAGTGCTGGCAAGCTTATCAGGTGAATGGAATAAAATACTACTCAACCCTACTGCTCAACAGAGCATGAGTGGGCAAGTTAGTAATTTTCTTAAAACAAGGAATAGAGGCTTTCAATGGAATTTGATATAGAGATATCATGGAGTAACTACTGGTTCGGAGGTAATAGGAGGAGGAGGGGATTTCTGGAGTTCGTAGAACAAACCAGAGGGAACAGAAGGAGCACCATCAAGGTGCACAGGGGCGGAGAGCAGAGGTAAGGAGGTCAGGGTAACACCTTTAAGGTGTGGCAGAGTTCAAGGGAAGAAGGGTTCACAGTGGTAGCGCTGAGCTTGGAACCTAACAGCGCACAATGGATGACAGCGCCCATCCAGAGTGCGGAACAAAGGTGTCCAACTAGGCCTCAGGGGACTCGCCATCTGATTCTAGTGGGGATGGGAGGTCAGACTCCTCAAAGGAGGAATCTTCGGAGTCAGAGTTGGAGGGTAAGGAATGTATTTCTGAAGTGTCAGAATCGGAGGGGTCAGAGATGTCGGGGGTGTCAGAGGTGAATGTGGAGCCAGAGGGCATGGTGGACAAGGATAAGGATGGGGGTGACGGAGTAGTGCTGGCTGGCAAATGATGAGTAAGTTCAAACTGGCACTCCCAATGGTACATGTCAATGAACTGCACTAGGGTGTGCATGCCCAAGAGGGTGGGTGGTTTGCCAACACGGCAGATCTCATCCTTGATGCAGTCCGGAAATTCTTGGTAGAAGAGGTGCCGGAGTGCACCATCTCCATAGCCTCAAACTTGACAAGCTACGTGGTTGAACTGGACCACATACTTGTTTACACATTGCTCATCTGTCATGAACAGATGACAGAGTTGATGCTCAGCATCACTGACAGGGTTGTGGGGACCGAAGTTCATCTGGAATTCCAGGATGAACTCTTGATAATGATCTATTCACAGGGGGCAGAGTTCAAAGGGGTCGGAGGTCAGGAGATCAGGCTCAAACCATTCCAAGACCATACCAGAGAGGTATGACTGGGTGAAAATGACCTTGGCTCAGCCGGATTGGAAGACCTTCGGATGGTCCTGGAAGCAAAGCTCACATTACATCAAGAAGGCATGGAGCTTGTGGGGGTTGGAGCCATTGAACTGGTCTGGAACGCAGACCTTGGTTCTTTAACCGGAGGTGGGGGTGGAGGGAGTGCGGCCAGTGGACTTGGCTAAGTCCCTGACTGCACAGATAAGGAGGGTGAGGATGTTGCTTGGAGCATCCTGGATGTCTTCAGAGTTGTTATCGTGGTCACTGTCAGAGGTGCTGTTTGATGGAGGGGGCTGGTCCCGCACTATACCAAAATGCTGACTAGGAGTGGCAGAGGAACGACTGCTCTCACTCCAAAATTGTACTCGCAGAGTTGGAGTTGATGGGAGTCATGACTAAGAAGCAGAGAAAATGGGATGGTGAGGGGAAAAACCATGGAACTGGTGGTTGTTAGTGACTGTAGGATGGTGACAATGATTTGAAAAGATACTGAGGATGTCATGATGGGATGAGGCAGAGGTCATGACGGAAGGGTCAGAGGGTATGGAGGGGTTCATGATGGAGGTTTACCACTTGATATGAGGGATCTGATTGGCGAATCTTGACTGAAAGGAACGAATTTCAGCAAGTGGGAGCTAGATGATACTGTTAAAGCCTGATCAACTCCTGGTGGAACTCTGGAACTCCGGAGTTGTGCAGACGGATAGGACTTTGACTTCAGCTTATGTGCTGCGCCCTTGCTGTCGTTCTTGTCCTGTATTTCAGAGCAGAGAGGAACAGAGATTATAGAAGGAACAGGAGTCTGTCCAAGTTGATAATCTAGCTACTGTACACGGAGTGTGTAGGAGTTTCTATACAGAGGGAAAGTACAGTATTAGTAAACGGATGACTAAGATGGAGAACAGAAGATCAGAAAACCAGTACTGCACTCCAGCAAGACAAATGCCAGAGCTGTGCAAGCACAGGTTGGAGGTATCTAAGGGTCGAACTAAACTATGTACATAACAAAGGAGTATCGTAAGTACAGTGTCAGGAGGAATGAGTCAAAATACAGATGTCTGGAGGAACGGAGATACAAGATTGTAGAGAACAGGCTGGAGATTGCTCCTGGAGGAGTGGAGTTGTGCCCAGAGGCCAGAGTCATGCTAGGGATTGGCACGATATATGACAGAAATGTCCTCTTCCACACTCCAGCTTCTTGACAACCTACACGCCATGATCATGCTTAATTCACTTCCTCATTCATACCAACCTCTTGTCTCCATGATTGTGCAGACCATTACTACTGCCAACTTCATCACCAATACCATTATTCCAAAAATTCTTTAGAAATCCCAACTTTGCTCTACTTCTCACCTGCAACAGAGATTCTTGGCTCACCAACTTGAAGTTACTCCTAGTGAAGTGAATTATACTAATACGATTCAATGTGCTCCCTCTCATTCCATTTGTAGTTATTGTGGGAAATCTCATCTTACAGAAAATTGTTGGAAGGTTTATGACCATTCCGGACAAGGTTCCAATCATCCTCGTCCTACTTAATGATCTCAATGAGGAAAGAAACCTTATAAGCCGCCCCAACAGACTCCTGCTCAGCAGGGTACTAAACCTTTTTCCTCAAATAAACAGATGGACTATAAGGGAAATGGAAAGGCATGTGCTAACGAAGTTGATGGCTTTGCCAATATGATGAATGGTAACATGACAGGCATGATGATGGATATTGATGAGTTTCAAGTTGAAGTCCGAAATGACCAATGGGATGTCAAATCATGCTAATGCAGGCAATTTTGAAGAATCCATGGGACCTATCGGGACTGGCCCTGGACCTTCCTCATCCTTTTGATCCAGCTCCTCTCCTCCAGTGCTTTGAGAAAGGAGTAAAATCCAAGAAATCCAAGAAATCTGGTACTGTCATATACCGTGCCAACCCCTAGCACGACTCCGACCTCTGAGCAACAACTCTGCTCCTTCAGGAGCAATCTCCAGTTTGTTCTCTGTTAATATGTACCTCTGTACCTCCGGACATCCATACTCTGGTGGGTAGGAAAGGTACTGAAGGCTTGACTAACCTGAGTAGGAATGGTAAAGTTCCTATATGAAGACAGGTTAGCATTTGTCCGTGCCATCATAACACGAGTAAAGATAAGATATAGTTCTGCTAATATTAGCAGGCCATTGTTGCCCCTGATTCATTGGACCTGACTCATAAACCCAAACAACATACTCATTATTGTAAGAGCAAGTGCATCATACATCGTGAGGTGGGGTAACAACATCAGATGACAACTGTTATACCTAGGCAGGGCTCATAACCTAAGGAGATTGCTAGGTCTCTTTGGATGCAGAGGCAACAGTGAAGGGTAAACCCAGTGAGGGAGAGTACTCACTTGCTGTAGTGTACTTGCAAACTAGTTGCTAGAAGTTATTCACAATGTTATATAAAGTAAAGAACTTAGATTGTGAGCTCTAAAGGAGTTGGATTTAAATACAGTACAGGATTGTTTGTATGTATTGTGAAAATATCCACAAAGAATGAAGGCCTGAGTAATGCACAGCAGTGCATAGCAATAACTAGCCAATGGCAAAAGGTGCGCAGTAGATGACACAATATGCCAAGAGAATAGTGTGATATGGCACCATAATAATATAATATGACATCATCATAAGATAAGAATAAGTATGATGTGATGAGTCTAGAACAATGATGTGATGAGTCTAGAATGAATTAGTAATCATGAAAAGTGACCCAAACAAGATAAATTATGAAATTTAGATAAAATTTTTTAAATATTTCAATACAATATAAACAATGTGAACAATGGATAGAAACAGAGGGATGACAAGAGCTGATGCCAATGAAGAAAATGTGAGAAGTGGCTGCAAAATGATGGGATATCACCAACAAACAACATAAAATGGACAAGGAAAGACAACTTGAAGCAACAGAGGAAAGATAAATCAAAGCAACAGAGGAGCAGTAGGAAGCACCTGATGCATGACAGATATGGTGATGTTTTCACACTGGTGATTCTCATGTACTTGGTTGTCCTGTATCTTCTGACTATTCACCTTGCTCTAAGGACCCTCCAGTCAATATTACATGGTATTTCTACTTTCTCCTATTCTTCCTTGAGCTTGATCTGGGCATTCTAGGTGGCCATGGCTTTGTCACTCTCTTTGACCACAGTGAAGTCTAAGACACTGTAATGGCATTCTTAATTGGTCATTGCTCTTGCCTAGATTTTCACAGTTGGTTAAACATTGAGAATAGTAATTCAGAGAGCTTTTTTTTGCACAGGTCTTTTATACAAGTAACAGGCAACACTACACAATGTTGATAGCCGGACTTTCCATACTATGTACTTGGCAATGCTCCTTTTGTGACCAGTTCTGACTGGTTCCGATTGGTTATTTTGAGTCTGCAACTGGTTCGTCATGCAATGGGTTGCAATAGGTTGCAATCATATGTGAGACTTAAAGCAACCAGTCTGGTTTGGTTGTGATTACAGTTGCACAGTCATGTAGTATTTTCAAGACCAATTGCAGTCCAGTCTTTTTGAAAAAGGAAAAAAAAAAAACTGGACTGAACTGGACTTTAAAACACTATAATTACAGGTAGTCACATGTTCGCATTCTAGTTATGCCCAAATCATTACTTACAAATTATACAATATACTTAGCATGCGCCTGTCTACTACTGAAAAGAATCTCAATAAATAAATAAGTTCCAAATAGGAAATCAGTTGCCACATAATATGTACTAATGTACTAATCTAGTAATACTCATGAATCATCAATTGAAGTAAACATACAACAAAAGGGGTAGCAAAATGAGCAATAGTTTTTGGCTGAAAAGATTCACACACATATTAGTACTAGGCCTAGCTAGATATTGTGGGTCTAGCAAGGCTCTGCTAAGAGTAAGGGCCCTACTATACACTAGTTATGATGGTACGTTGCTTGCAAATACTTTGACACAAGGACTGTTAAATCTAATAACCCTCATATGACCTATTATGATCCAGCTAGGCCTAGCTAGATCCAGGTACTTGTGTTAATGAGTGGTGAGTGGAGTTGCATGCAAAGTCCACTTTCTACACCTGCAACATCAGGAAGGACTCCTACAAAAAAATCCAACACCATTGCGAGGGTGATTGAATCAAAACTATTTCACCATTCAAAAACATGTTGATTGGCCTTTCTATAAGTTGAGACCTCATCAGATTAAAAAATGAAACTTACACTGGTGAACACAGAGCCTGATGGTATAACTTGGTACTTGACATCAGGGTAGATGATAATAAAAATGACTTGAAGTGCAGTGGTGAATTTGTCCTTAGAAATAGCCCAGATATTGTGTTGCATGCTGCATCAAAAAATCATGGTGGGAATGAATGTGCAAGACCACCTGTAGTCGCTTGCAATAGAAAGATCAGCTTTTGTAAAGTTGGCACATTTCTTCATGATATAAAGCATATATCTATTGGCATGAAATTCAATGGTCCCCTGGTCAACAGGTACTTTGATCTCTGAATCCATGAACATGCCACCAATGACAGATGATGTGTGGGAGTGAGCCTTGAGTGAACTGCCCTTTGTCTTGATCTTCTTGGTAACCATTGCAAGCCTGGAATTGCTGGTGTGTATCAACAATCCAATTGAAGTTTGACAGAACAATTTCATCAGGGCTGATCAATGCAATTGATAGGATTTGGAATTACTTACTCCTGTAGTGGTGTGGTGACCTAGTTGGATACTCGTTCCCAACTTCTGGAACTTGAAAGTGTTGTCCAGTTGCTTGGAAGTAATGACATCAATGGTCATTATGCCTTTGTTTTCATTGCCATCACATTCATAATCTATACCATCATTGGATCCATTGATGGGTTCTTCTTTGGCCTTGCATTTTGTAGGATGTGAAACAGTAGGAGGTTCAGAGGACTGCTCTGGTGGCTTTAATGAGTTGTTGTCATTCTGGATAGAAATACTTGTTACCTATTTGAGGAATGATGAGTTTCATGATGTTCAAGCCATATATTAGTTTCTCACTTCTATATCAGCAGCTGTGCCAAGGGGTTGAGTATCACTGTCCACCAGGGAAATGTCTGACAATCTAGGCCCTTGCTTGGACTCAGATAATTGAACTAAAGTGGCACTAAGGATTCCAGGTCCTGACCTTGCTTTGAACTCCTTGTTTGGCTTGTGCACATTTGCAATGTTTATAGTCCAATTCTTAACCTGACCTCTGAGTGTGAACTTTTGATTTGGTTTGCTTTATTTGAGAGCCAAGTTAAGAAAAAATAGCATCAATTCAGTAAACAGGAACATAAGAATGTGAACATGTTGATGCTTACTCAATCACTTTTGTTTGGATCAAATGTGAATATGACACCTGATCACAACCATGATAACATGAGTATGTCTCCCATCTTTAATCTATGCAAAACTTATTGCCAGCAGTCTTCTTGGCTCCTTTGTAGGTTTGAATAGCATCCTTGAGCAAGAGCTACTTGCCAACTCAGACCCTGCCAACTCTGTCTTTTTTGCACTTGATGCTATGCAAATTCACAAATGTAGGTTTCCATTTATATTGCAACATATTCATAATGCATGACATATCAATAGTAGATGGCTTGGGAGTTTCAGGTTTCTTTTTGGTAGGTTTGGCCTAAGAAGTGACAGGGCATATGGGTTTGAATGACTCTGCCCCAATTTGAGACACTTTTACTTGTATGTCTATCATGGTGAGGTGTTCAATTCCATGAATGGCCTCCTACTTTTTGGCCGCCTTCTCTTCATCCATCTGCAATTCATCTGCAGCCAATTCAACTTTGATACATTGCTTTTGCATGGCTGCATTGACAATCTTGTCCAGATGTTTATTAGCATTGCTAGGATGTGTGACTCAATACACGGAAGTATCAGCCACCATGTTCATGCTGTAATATGAAGATTAAAGAAGCAAGTTATCCAAAGAGTGGGGGATGGTGGAAAATGGTAAGAGACCAAAAATTTCACATTGGTGAAGCTTGCCTTATCAGCATTTGACTCTGGCCCTTGCCCTAACATGTACTAACCGTCTGTTAGATTCTCTTTTTCATAGTCTGCAAGATGCTTGACACTTACACATGCTTGTTTCACAGATGGTTGAACACAGTATGCTCCAACTGCCATGCCATTATCTAGAATGCAGGCAGTTTTTCAAGACACAGGCTGGACTCACAAAACATAGATGCAAAAAACGCTCCATGATCCTCCCTGGCCCATCAGTCATTGATCCCAGTGTTACATCTGGGTCCAATGGTTGTCTAATGGATGACTCACATTCAGATATTCCTTTCACTATTTAGAGTCCAGATATATTCATTGAAATTCTCCAATTAAGACTTGGTGGATATGAACATGGGTGCAACCTGGGGAATGAACATAGGTGATGATTTGGAATGTGCCACCTCCTCCCTTGACCATGATGCACTTGCATTAGCATGGGTCAGCAGTGAATTCCATGGACCTGGACATCAATTATACCACAATTATCATACCAAACTAGATGATACATTAGTTACAATACCACCAAATGAGATTTGATCAGCTAAAGTTTGTAAATAGCTTGCCCTTGTGATGAACAAGACATATTCCTTCCAGCCAGAACCCCACCATTCCCAAATCAAACAATACAAATAACTGCTCACCATACTCCAGTTGCATTCAATTTAAAACAGCCAAATTTCTATTTACCTGAAATCAGATGTTGGACAGTCATATTGACACACTTCTTGACCTTGGGGTGGCAACACTTTACCAGCTTCACTAACCATCATGATATTTATGAGACAATTGATGAGACATGTGTGGGGGATATCAGTTGGTAGAATTTCTCTGTCAAGTATAGTAGCATGGTCTCAAACACCAATCCACCCCCTTGAATGCTTTTGAAGCAGGAGATGTGGTTTCGTGATCCAAAGCATGTGGTGGACAGGATCCTTGACAATCCATCCTTTGCCAATAAGATTGATCTGGGGCCATTCCATAAGTTTTTAACAGATGGTGATGCTTGTCAGTACCAAGATTTCATGTCTGCTGATTGGAAATCAAGCAGTGAGTCTAACCTACAAACCCTTATTTTTGAAATGGGTCAACAAGACTTATAGGATGATATTGCCAATAATTTGGCTACTCATGGCAGCATGTTTGTGCCCATCGTCCTGGGAAGTGACAAGACCATAGTGTCAGTTGCTACTGGTATTAATGATTCTACCCTTTGTATCTATCCATTGGGAATGTGCACAATAATGTTCAGTGAGTGCATCATGACTCTTTTGTTCTTATTACCTTCTTGCCAATTCCAAAGAATGAGTGCCAGCATTGAATCATTCGCACACATTACTTACAAGGAGTTCAACTTTAGCAACAGAAAAACATCCGTTAGAGACACCATACCATAATTTTCACTATTGAATTTTTCACAATGCTTTATCAATCATCCTCAGTCCACTCAAGTGTGGGATGACAAGCCAGGAAGTTGTCAAGTTCAGCAATGGTCATTTCTACTGAGTACTATATGACCTGAGTCCCTACATTGCAGATTATAAGGAACAAGTGTTGTTAGCATGCATTGTGCAGGAGTGGTGTACAAGATAAGTCAATGTCATGCCAGTTTGTCAATATGTTATTGATTTTGCAGGTGTTGAGCTAATCACAATAATTTGGATGCAGCCACACTTCCCCACACATGTGAATTCAATGAAGAACTTAACCAACTATGCACCATTCAAGTACTTTGGAACAAGTTTGGTATAGTGGCCAATCCTGTGATAAGAACTGTTCCATGTTTGTGTGGGTCCTTTGGGTTTGGTGCTTACATGTATATACAAAATAGCCATTTACAAATGACTTTCCCCAAGCAGGCATCCATCAAATCATCACCCCAGATATTTTACATCAGCTCATCAAAGATGGATTCAAAGATCATCTAATTGATTAGATTAAAAGATTTTTTTTAAAAATCACTTGAAGAAGGATATGAAACATATCCTCTATGATATCAATCGGAAGTAAGTTCATGGATCATTGTTTGACTGATCAAACTGATGAACTTGATTGCAGAATAGCTGCCATTGCTGACCTACACCAAAATGTTTGGATGTGGATACATGGTTATTATATATGTGATACTAGACATCTGACCTGAGAGTTGAGTTTTCACTATATTCCCATGGTCCAAATGCTTATATAATTGAGGGACATATAAACCATAGTGTCTAGTATATACCTCTATTTTTCCTTATTTGTTTGTTGACAGGTTGTGGAGAAACAAAATGATTTCTTCCAACATACTTTTATTACTCTTACAAGTATGTACATAGCAAACCATTTTCTTAATATCTCTTTTATCCTTAAGTACTTAGCCAAGTGTCAGAGAAGCAATTGGAGCATGTGACCTTGCACAGCATGAGTCATAATGAATCATAATGAGTTAAAGTAAGTTAAATGAAGACTAACCAAAGCACACCCCTAGACTAGCAGAATGACCATGTGACCTGCACAGCATGAGTCATGATGAGTCAGCATGAGCCATTGCCAAGCCAAAGGCTATTTTTAGCTCATTGCAAGTCATTTTCTGACAGGATAAGTCAAAATGAATCAGTATGAGTCATATCTTGACACAGCCACCTCAGAACTGAAAGTAGCACAGCCACATGTAAATTACTATATAAGGAGTGCGATTCAACCCCATTTGGTGGGTTCCCTCTTTTAGTACACCCCTCTACAAATAGACAATGAGGTTGTGTAGAGAAATTCCCACAGTATAAATAGAACTACTTAGACCCATAGGTAGGAGTATACTGAATCCCTTAGGATAGGGATAGTTAGGACACCTTTAGGGAGAAAACCACAGAGCAGGCAACTAAAGGAAATAGATTCACAGCTTGTAGGAAGACCTAATAGTTAATAGCACTTTGGGAAAAGGGTCGAGTAGAGCAGGAAGCTGATTGCCAACTCCTTAGTATATAATAGAATCAGTTTAGGAAAGACTATTCTATGTGTCTAAGTGATGTGTGAGAATCAGTAGTGAAAGTGAAGCATATTAATGCTACCTGCCCAATTGAGCATTTCTAATTGACTGGAGCTAATTGGAAGTCATTGAGAGCACATTTTAAGAAAGTAATCCTAGTTGCTATGAAGTACCCTCCTAGCAACCTGAAAGTTGTCTAGACCATTCCCCAACTAACTATAATACAATTTGTACACCACCCCAATGGAAACCAGATCCTCAACATATTGCTAAACACAATCCCCTTAACCTCATTGAAGATTGACGAACAAACCACATACCTGATAGTCAAACCCTTTTTACAAGATTGATACTTGTTTCTAGTATCAACTCAACCAGGGAAGAGTACTCTCTTCACCTTGCTTCAGGTTTACTGTCTGTGGAGATAAGATTTGTTGTCAGGTAAGCATTTCTTAGCATTTCTACAGATCTTATCTAAAAAGAAGACATTATACCATTTACTGGACTGTGCTGGTTCCCACAGGATCAGGCATTCAAGCAGTGGACCAGAAATGACTCAAAGGCATTGATAAAGGTATGCATGACTTCTAAATTCTATCTATCAGAATTGCATGAGTACTCATAACTCTCAAGGTCTACATTGCCACCATTGAGGGCCATGTTCCAGCTGAGATCATATGGATATTGCATGCTTTCCTAGAGTTCTGCTATCACATGCAGCATCATGTTATCACTGAGCAAGCCTTGAATGAAATCGAAGATGCTCTGACACACTTCCATCACTTCTGGGAATTTTTCAACTTTGATGAAAATCTCATGGTTATATCCTTTTCCTTTACCTTGCCAACATACAGCAAAACATTACCCTGAACTCATCCACCAGTTTGGTACACCCAACAGGCTCTGCTCATCTATCACAGAATGTAAACACCTCAAAGCTGTCAAAGAACCATGGTGCCACTCAAGCAAGTACAAGGCTCTTGGCCAAATGCTTGTTATGAATCAAAGATTGGATAAACTGGCTGCTATGCATGTCGATTTCCTGTGAAATGCTGAATGGAACATACTTGATATCTATTCAAACTTGTACTAAACTACAATCAACAACTGGTGTGTATTCCTGACTTTCTTAATACTGTCACATCACCTGATTCTATGAATCCAGTGGAGCTACAAGATGTTACCTCATTCAAAACAGATGATGCTGAAGAAGACCAGGAAGGTAAACCTTAAGCGAGCACACAGGATAACAATGAGTCAAATATCCCCAACAATTTGTCAATAACATTTTGTGTTCACATCAAGCTCTCACAAACATGCAATACATAGTCTGCTCATGTTTAAATTCACCCAATTTGAGCTAATGTACATGGCAGAACAACAATGTGCTTAGATTCTGCTCGATCTCACCATCAAGCTCAACATACAATTACTATCAGCTCTCACTAACCACTTCCTCTATACCTGGCTCAATCCAGGAGAGTCCCAGATTGGCACACTGTCCCACTGGCAGGTTTAAATTCCCTACTTTAAAGAATATATCAATATGATTAATTCAGCCTCATCACATTTTTTTACATCATCTAACCTAAGTGGGATTGGTGAAATGCAAATGGAGTACATTCATGCTGTGCTGCTGTGGAGAAACAAAGGACCATGTTGAAATTGTGTCTTCATCAATATATGACAGGAGCTAACAAGTCCTAAGACTTGTATGGACTCACTTGAAATCGCTCACACTCTAGCATTCTTTTTGTTTATCTATCATGGGGATAGCCTCCAATGTGTGGTTGTGTGGTGATTTGAGAAGATCAAAAACTAGCCTGATAATAACACAATGTCTTCTTTCTAGATAAAATGAGTAGAAACATTAAGAAACATTTACCAGACAACCAATCTTATCTCCACAAATAGTAAACCTGTATCAAGATGAAGAGAGTACTTTTCCTTGGTTGAGTTGGTACTAGAAACAAGTATCAATCTCATAGAAAGGGTTTGACTATCAGGCATGTGGTTTATTTGTCAATCTTCAACAAAGTTAAGGGGGATTGTGTTCAGCAACACATTGAGGATCTAGCTTTCAGTTGGGGAAAATAATCTAGACAGCTCTTAAGTTGCTAGGAGGATACTTTGTAGTGACTAGGATTACTATTACTTCCCTAAGATATACTCTCAATGACTTCCAATTAGCTCCAGTCAATTAGAAATGCTCAATTTGGTAGGTACATATGTATGTATATAGCATACTATTTCTTTGATTCCTCTTTATTTATCTGATTACTTAGCTCAGTGCCAGTGAGACGAAGTGATCATGTGACCCCTAGCTACCATGTGACCTTGTCCCCATTAGTCTGTACAGCCCTGCACAACATAGCTAGCATTTTGGCAGAGCATTTCAAATTTGGACTCCTTTGTTCAAAGTGCTTTCTCTTAGTATGCCTGGGTTTGACAGCTTGTGCCTGGCATTAGTAAGCGATTGTGCCTTAATTTATAAGCCACCAAGCCCTCTGATTGGCTAGCACAGCCTCCTGTATTTATGTATATAAAGGGGAGCATTTTGACCTGCAAGAAGCATTTCATCTGATAAGAGATCCCCTAGGAAACTTAATAAGACCTAATAAGACAGGGTACCCCAGAGCAAAGTAAATAGGAGTTTAGATCTACTACTAGGCTATTAGAACTTGTACCTAAATAAATGACAAGTACCTAAAACTATCCTTTTGGGAGAAAACTCTTTTTGGGCAACAAAAGGCATCTGGTCCCTATTAGTAAGCAACCTAAGCGTCCTGTAGTACCAAATTAGGGCTACACTTCGCCTCTCTAAGCCAAACTTGCCTACTCCTTAGTTGAAACAATAAAATTGAGTTATAATAACTCTTCTAAGTCTACTAAGTGTACCACCAAGTCAATTACCAACCCATAACTGAGCATCTTGCCACCATTAGGATGACCTACCTATAGGACTCCTACCACTACCTTATATAGACTTACTATCCTAAGGGATTAGCCTACAGTAAATCTACACTCTCAACCTTTGATTATAGCTCCTTAGAACACAAGAAGACCGAGTTTGCTATAACTGACTGAGTGACTAAGCAACTTGAGACGACCCTTTGCTTACCTAATCACCACTTCTGGATGCAATATTCCCAGAAGTTTCCTACACATAAATTATTAACATTTGGCAAAACCTAGGCTAAGTTCCTAAATCACCCACCTCTTGTACTATCCAAGTACCAGTTTTCACAGTTGCTAAGCAACCTATTGCCATTATCTTGAACCCATTAGGTGTGTAATTCACCTAGGATCACCTTTACTAACCAGACCATAGGCTGAAACCATCTTTAACAACCAATCTGTAAACTTACATGGAGGATTGGCGAACAAACCACGGCTCCTGGTACATTAAATTTCCCCTTCCTACTTGGAACTATATCCATTACCCCTAACTCCACCAAGGGTAGACTTCTTGTACTTCCCTTGAGCAAAGTGTTCTAGCTCGTGGAGACAAGACACATTGTCTGGGGATCACCAATTTTTGGTTGATTCTTCATTGTCTTGTCTAGAAGAAAGACATTGTATTGTTGAATGGCAAGTTGTGCTTATCAGTGGTAGAATTGATGGAATGTGGTGGGCAATGGCAGAATGTGGTAAGTTTTTACAGCTTCAATGGTTATCTAAGTCATATACATGGCTAGATAGACTCTATCAGTAATATCCATAGTAATTCTGAGTCAATTGTCTGTGAATCCTGCTCTTGGTCTGATGAATCAGGTAACACATACAGTACATCTTGCAAATATATTATTCAGCCTTGTAAGTTCCAGCCGGACTCAATAATAATACCATTATTTGGTGTCCTTCCTGGTATGCTTGTCAGGAATTGATTTCCAAAACTCCATTCAGTAGAGCTAGATCTTTCAATATCCTCTGCTGCTTGAACTTGTTGTTCCTCATTCAAGGTGAAGCATGGGGATATGGGGGCAGATCTTGCTCTTGTGACCCTTGATGTGCCTGTCCAGGCACATTCAGCATGTTTGGATCCCTTAATATATTGTGAGAATAGTTCCTGAATGGATTGTTGCTGTTCAACATTGCTTTGGCCAATTTCAGATGAGTCTTGCAATATAGCTGGACTTGTTAGATAGTCTGATATTGTGCTTCCCTGATTGGGGTCTAGGGCTTTTAGAATATACTTCTCTAATGCCCATAGTTCTTCTCTATTGTGTTCTACAGTGGCTCAAATAAGTGTCCCAATGTTTGCATATTTTCCACTAAAGTCAATATTCCCCAACACCTCCTAACCTGAGCCCTAACATATGAGTATATCAAATAATGTACCTGCCCTTGGCTTGCTATGGACGCCAAGATGAAGTGATTTAGATACAATCTGATGGAATGGCAGTCATTTCAAAATGACATGTCATTGGGACACTTATTTGACCCTACATTTGACAATCATTATATCATATATAACATGGTTATTTGATAGCTGTTGATGGTTTCTATGTTACAAAGCTATGTAATTATATAAGTGACATAATTCCAAGCAATATAAATATCCTGTGTCCCACCCCAATTGACCTCACCACATCATAAAGTCCATTCCTACTCCTATTAGAGCTAATATTATTGTTTCCCCTAAATTTGATCTCTCTGCTAGACAGAGTGCAGTTCACTATTGCCAGAGTTGAGATTTGAACCACTTTTGAGCCCTTTTAAATGAGTATTTAAATCATCATCCTATTGTAAAATAATGTTCTGCTTAGAAATTTCAAAATCTTTCATGTTAGAAAGCAAAGTGTTCTCTAGAATAGACACATACTGCTCAGCATATATCCTCCTCTTCACCTGTGCAAGTATCCCCACTCCATTCCAGCCCATGCATGTTCAAACCATTAAGGAACCTCCTTCAAACTTCACTATTCCTTAAATCTTCTTGTCTTATAAGGGCTTACTGCTTTTTTTCCACACATATATCTTTCCATGTGATCCAATCCTATTGATTTTTGTCTCATCTGATCAAATAAGTCTGGTCCAGCCCTCCACAGTCCAGTCCTTGTACTTGAAAGCAAAATATAGCCATTTCTTTTTATACTTGATAGATAAGAAAGGCGCCTTTTTCTTGACCACAGCCTTTGAAAATATAGTTTTAAGAATATTGCAAAACTTGGGCATAGATAGAAGAGCACAGGACAGGGTTAATGAGATGGATGGCTTGAACTGCATTGTTAGTCTTTTCAAAAGTAATACTAGAAACAATGCTTTACTTGTTAAGAAAAGAAAGCTTGGAAAAACATCCTCACTTAACATTCTGCTTTTCTAACAGATCTCCTTGATCACTCTACCCATAGTGGACTTCCCTATATCAGTCTTAGATGCAATCTGTCTAGCAGAGAAATCAGATTCAGGGAAAATAATGATATTAGCTCTAATAGAAGTAGGAATAAACTTTATGATGTGGTGAGGTCAATTGGGGTGGGACACAGGATATTTATATTGCTTGGAATTATGTCACTTATATAATTACATAGCTTTGTAACATAGAAATTATCAACAGCTATCAAATAACCATGTTACATATGATATAATGATTGTCAAATGTTACGGTTTTTCTCATAACTCATGGTCTGTACCTCTTTTCCTTTCGTCGTATCGCTCCCTTCGTACTTGGTATGTATCGAGTCTATTGGGAACATTGCCTTTTTCTTGCTAGTCCTATTCATCCTATGTTTGTTTGTCTTTAACTTGCTCCTTTGTTTCTTTCTCTACTTTGCGGACAAATCCCTCCTTGGTCAATTCTCTTGTATTGACCTCGTAGTTCCTTACTTTCCCACGTACTTGATGACGCGTCTCCTCCCCTTACCTAAACATTCCTCTACATTCTACAAAGTTCTCTGATGACGCGTCCCCTCGTATATATACTTGACCGTCTGTACTTGTATTTCCTTACACTCGTTCTGCGCAATACTAGCGTATTCTTGTGTCCAGACGTCCGACTGACTCTGCACATCGTCCATCGTCCTCAGTCCCTCGAAACCTTTGCATCTTAGACCCTTCGTTTTCGTTACCTTCTCAGACGTTGTGTCTCTTCGTGAGTACCTCCTGAGGAGAACGAACCCTTCGAGTATTTCTTTATACGCTTCGCGTAACATCAAATGCAGGATCAAATAAGTGTCCCAATGACATGTCATTTTGAAATGACTGCCATTCCATCAGATTGTATCTAAATCACTTCACCTTGGCATCAATAGCAAGCCAAGGGTAGGTACTTTATTTGATATATTAATATGTTAGGACCCAGATTAGGAGGTGTTGGGGAATATTGACTTTAGTGGAAAAATATGCAAACATTGGGACACTTATTTGAGCCACTGTACATTAACTATGTATTCGCATCCAAACACTTTGGTGCAGGTCAATGGGAATGTGGATTGTTCCCCCAGCATCCCTTCCCAACCACCACCCAAATGTCACAGTTATCTCCATTTGCTCAATCTACCGTGCTGCCCACTTGGTTCCAATCTATGGGCCCCAGTTCATTTCTTGAGATATCAAACCACACAACTCGTATGATGCCTTCTGTGCCTTTTGTGTGAACAAGTTTGCAGATCACCACAGTTTCGAGATTTTACATGGAGGTTTGATGGTTTGAATGGACTCAGACAGTGTAACTATTGTTATACATACATAGGAAGGCTTGCTATGTTTGGTTTCCATCAAGCCCAATGTATTTCCATTCAAATGAATATGCAGACTGGCATGTACTTATCATGCTTCTATGGCTTGTTAGCCTTTTTTCCCCTCATGCAGTTCCTTTTCGTGGCACATACCATCTTGTTGTCCTTGCTGGTCTTGTGGTGCTTTTTAGTAAGCAGAACAAATGTAATAAGTTCAGTAAGCTCGAATAAGGAAAGTGACATTTTACTGACTCGGATGAACATGACAATTTGCTGAACTGGCTGAACCGGAGCAAAACTAGTTCCAGTTCCATCCGTTCTAATGTCTGGCGGGGTTTGAAATCTCCGCTGACCCATTCCAAGCTCGCTCCTCTCAACAACAGATGGATCGACTATTCTCGCTTTTGTACCTACCAATTGGCCTGATCTCCGGAACACTGCGTTTTCTTTCACCTCTCCTGACATCCCCCTCCTACTTTAGTACACACTACCGGATACCAAGGCAACTATACCTCGACTCACGCTCGGCGACTCGCCGCTGGATCACGTCCCTCGAAGAAGAAACCGGTGCTGTCAATTTCAAGATTCTTCCCGATTTCTTTGACGGAACATACGAGCAAGTCTTGGACGTTTGCCAAAAAGAAGGGAGGATAGCCTGTGTCATACTCGTTTCCGCTGAACATGATGACGTCGCAGAATTCAAGCGGTGAGCAATTTCTCCGCTTGACGAAACTTACACCTTACCGGCCGTAAGGTCAACTCTCACCCACCCAGACTTCGTCCGCATGCTCAGCGAGAACAACTTTATCGTATGGGGGGGAGACATCAGGGACAAAGATGCTTGGGATGGTTAGCAACCTCCTATCCGCTCTCCAATTCGCCCTAACATGCATTTCCCACAGCTGCTCAGAAGTTACAGGCGACAACGTACCCATTCGTCGCTTTTGTGGCCCTTCAACCCCGGCGGAACCACTCGTCCAGCCCGTCTTCCACCTCGACGCCTGTGTTGACCGTTCTCTCGCGTCACCACGGGCCCTCAATCCCAGAGTCCGGACACACCTCGGCTCAGAAACTCGTGCACCATCTCGAACATCAACTTCTACCCCGGGTGAATCCATTCCTTGCGCGGTTCAATTCACAATTACAAGAACGGGAGAAGGATAGAGTGATTCGTGAGCAGCAGGATAGAGCTTTTCAGGAAACAGCGGAACGGGATCGTGAGCGTATCCAAGCTCGAATCCGGGGGGAACAAGAAGAAGCGGAACGCTCCCGCTTGGAGAATGAGGCTCGTTCTCGGGAGCAACAGAGGATGCAACTGGAGCGCGAGAATCAAGCAAATATCCAGGCTCTGAGGTTGCAACACCGACGCTGGATGCAGAGGTGTATCGTCCCGACTGAACACCGAGGCGGGAACGGCATCCGTCTTGCAGTCAAGCTACCTGGGAATACTCGCGTCGTCCGAACGTTCTCACCCAGCTCTACTCTGACGGAGCTGTACGCGTTTGTGGACTCGCAGATGCTCTCTCTCGCCTCGCAACCGGAGAGCGACCCGGAGCACATCTTAGAGGGGCCAGAGCCGGACCTACAAAAGCTCGAGAATTATATTCAATCGCAGGCAAACGACCCGGAGTCCTGGTGGGGTTTCAAACTCGTGCTTCCTTACCCTAGACGAGAAATCAAGTGGACTACCGGTGCGTCACTCGTGGAGGCGGGGCTGAAAAGTGGGGAACAAATTGTCATGGAGCTGACGGATGGGAGTACCAAGTCTCAGCACATCTCGGATGACGAGTACGAGTCGGAGGACGATTAATGTTTGTCGATTAATGTTTGTTAGATGTCGATGTCTATATGGCCAGACACTTAGTAAGTACGATCACCTCTATTCTCGTACAAGGACAGCGTGCCACTTCATACGACCATTGGATGGTATACAGTTGAGCCGTTGTGTCGTACATTCAGCAGAGATTTACTCATACAACCCGTGACATACTTCGAGCCACATTCAGGATGCCCATCCATTCAAGTTTAAGTTCTTGTTGGGTCAGGATGAGGACTTCGTCCAAAGGTTATGGCTATCATTTATGCAATACCTCTAACGAGCTTGAAGAAACCTCAGTTCTAGCTTCCGTCCAGAACCGGATGGACTCGACGTTCCCTAGGTCATTGTTACACTTACTAAATCGATAGCTCAGATGTACATGCCTCCCTCACCTACCTCCCTCAGACTCGCACGAGTTATTCTTGCAGAGACCGGAGGCCTTGCCCCTGACTCAGCACGAGCCCGCAAACTCGACCCATCGACTTCTTGTCCAACTATCGCAAAGAGCCATTTGTGGGCCTTCTCCAGTGTTTCTCTATCCCAGTCTCCGTCCGGAAAACCCCCAGAAACTCCCTTGCCATCAAGGGTTGTTGGCGGAGGCGGTGGTACCGTTGCAGAAGGTAAAAGTACTATTGCAATGGCATCTCGAGCTCGGTCTTCACTTATGGAACATAGGAATAGTTCGTTCAACAAGGAAGCGGTAGTTGACTGCAAGAGGTTCGGCGGAGCGAATAACTCTAGTTCGGAATCCTGTCAGAATGCCAGTCAGGGCAAAAGTAAATCGGTCGTACATCTGTGTTCTGACAACTTACAGAAACTGGCTTCCCCCCAACGGAAAGATAACGAACAGGTGCACTGTCTTGCGAGATCATTTGCGGTGATATGTATACTTGGGTTGGGTAAGAATCTAGAATGGCCACGCTTGGTGGAGGACGGATATGGAGAGCTGCCCAGAATATGCGAGAACTAAGATTACCTAGTTGGCTGCAAACGCCCGATGATTGCCATGGTATATGCAGCCATGGCGGAGAGTGGCAGCCGTGTGCGCGTCTCGGCTTCGGATACGATAATGACAGCACTCGTCCAGGATGGACAAAACAGTAGCCCTACCTACATAGCGTCAGTACTTTTGACCATGCACAGGTGTGAGGAGTAGAACCGTACTGGAAGCTCGTTGACGTAGATGCCAGCCTGTTGTTCGCCGAGGTTGACGATCTTTGCCCAGCTCACACCCGCCTCGCCCGATACAAAGACAAGGGCTCTCTCGGATGGTATATCGTAGATGGATTTGAACTCGACTTTGACCTCAGGGGGCTGATCTGATCCAGGCGGGGGCGACAATGGATTATACTCGTCCTCGTCATCGGATTCCACGGCGTATCGAGGTGGTGGGGCATCTGCGAGAGGATATGGATCCTGTCTCTTGTCAGTACCATTCCATGATGATGTTATTCGATGGTCCTCACCATGGTCGAAGGTGTTATGAGAGGGTGTGGCTAAACAGAGTGTTTGGGGTCCTTGGGATGACCTGCAAATTCGAGTGCCTTGACCGAGTCCGCCAGTATGCTCAAGCTTTCTGCGCGCCGACCCTGTCGTCCGAGGTCGTTTTCGACCTCTTTCGCCAGTCTACATGAAAACCCTTTGGTGCGCTTCCAATCTTCCACCTGCATGCTTGCTAGACCCACTCTCAGTAGGGCTTGCCTCTCCGGTCCAATCCAGCTCCCCAGATGCCCCGTCGGGGCGGACCGATCCAAAAGAGACCCGTACCACACGTCGCAAAGGTTCTCGCAGTTGCCAGTGGAAAGGGTGGTGTTGGAAAGAGCACGGTCGCAGGTTGGCTACCTCCTCTCTGCCAGTGCGCACATCAGCTCATGAATTATCCTACCCAGTGAACCTTGCTTTCACGCTTGCCATGCGGAAACGGCCATCCCTCGGACGTCGCCTTCGTGTCGGCATCCTCGACCTTGACATATTCGGCCCATCCGTACCGACGTTGATGGGTCTTCAACATGCGGACGAACCTGCTCTAACATCCGGTAGGTCCCCTTCACACTGGCCCTCTCACCCTCTGCACTACTCTTCGTCAAAAAGGCGGCGCAATGTTGCCTATTGTGAACCATGGACTGCCAACCATGTCCATGGGATACCTGCTTCCAAAATCGGCTGAGAACAAGCCGAGGGAGGACGCCGCTGTTGTATGGAGAGGTTTGATGGTCCAAAAGGCAGTGCAACAGTTGCTTTTTGATGTCGACTGGCGAGAGTCCGGACATGGTCCTGGCTTGGATGTCTTGGTCATTGACATGCCACCAGGGACTGGCGACGTTCCCTTGACACTCGGACAGCTCGTCGTTTTGAATGGTGTGTCACACCCTTCGTCTCTTATTCTTTACTTGTCTTCACTCCCTGTAATAATACAGGAGCTGTAATCATATCAACGCCCCAAGACGTTGCCCTCGCAGATGTGCGACGCGGGATCTCCATGTTTCGTAAAATCTCAGTCCCCGTATGTCCCTTTTCAGCTCTATCCTTTGTAAACCGACGAAGACCATACGTCAAATTAGATAACCGGGACCGTTCTCAACCAAGCCTACTTTATTTGTCCCTCTTGCACGACCCCACACCAACTCTTTGGTTCCTCCGACGCCTTCCATTCTATTGCTTCCACACTTGGCGTCCCCATCCTTGGCGAGCTTCCGCTTGTGAAAGGCGTCAGCACTGGGGGGGATAGGGGCGTACCATACGCACTCACAGCAAGCTCGCAGCAACTAGAGGCCGACGGTTCCGGAGGAGTGGTATGGAGGAGCGTGATGGAAGATAT
>JBBPRR010000493.1:0-21922 GCA_038093115.1 Hortiboletus flavorubellus
CAAGGACAGGCCAGCAAATGAGAAGTTTGTTAGCGAACCAGACGCAGATGCAGACATCAGAGCAACGGTGCACGTACCTCAAGTAAAACAACCTCAACCAACAGACCAGATGAACGCTGCGCCTGAACTTCACTGATCGACTCGCCAGTGTACGGAATCACCATACATCTGGATGCTCCGTGAGGGCGTCGGATCGCATGACGGACAGGAGGGTGGGCGCACCCTGCCCCACGGTATTGTCAGCGTTGAGGGTGTCGATGGCAAGGGGGAGCAGCATGGGAACGATGGAATTAATGTGGCGACCGCATGGGAGGACGAAGGTATCGCTTACGCAATGATGGCAGGCATGTGCAGCGAGGGAGCATTGGAACCACGCACCATCGAGGAAGCCCATGCAAGACCTGATTGGTCGTGCTGGGACGAAGCCATCAAAGCAGAGATGAACAGTCTCAACGAGGCACACACCTGGGACGTCGTCAACTGGCCATCCAAGGGAATGAACATCGTTGATTGCAAGTGGGTCTTCAAGATAAAAAAGAACTCAGCTAGCGAAATTGACAAATACAAGGCCAGACTCGTTGCCCACGGATTCACTCAAATACAAGGAGTTGACTACTATGAAACCTATGCACCAGTTGCCTGCCTCGCTTCCATCCGTCCGATCCTCGCCATTGTCGCCTGATCTGACTGGGATATCGACGTTTTCGACTTCCACAGTGCCTTTCCCAATGGCCATCTCAACAACGACGAGGTTATCTACATGGAATTACCTCCAGGCTTCGACAAGGACGGCCAGGACCTAGTTGCCCGTCTACGCGTCGCTCTCTACAGTTCAAAACAAGGCGCACTCAAATGGTATAAGCGCTTACGCGGCAAACTTGAAAACTTAGGGTTCATCTGCACGGAGGCTGACTGGGGAGTGTTCATCGCACGCATCGGAACTGACCTACTCATCGTCACATTGCACGTCGATGATTGTACCATGACGGGGAGCTCGAAAGAGCTGATCAAAGCCTTCAAGGATGAGATCGGGACCTGTTTCAAGATCACCGACCTGGGTCCCATCAGCTGGCTACTCGGGATGAAGATCATGCGCAATCAGGAGGCACAGACCATCTCCATTTCACAGGAACCATACATAAAAGCCATCCTGACAAAGTACAACTTTGACGACATGAAACTGGTCACCATCCCAATGGACCCAAATGCCCAGTTCTCTCGAAATCAGTCCCCTCAGTCCACTACCGAAGCGGTAAAGATGCGCCAAGTCCCTTACCACGCTGTGCTCAGCTCGTTAATGTACCTTGCAGTTGGTACTCATCCCGATATTGCCTTTGCCACCTCAACGCTCGCTCAATTCATGGAGAACCCTGATTGGGCGCATTGGGAAGTGCTCAAACGAATCTACCACTGTAAAACACTAGTCCCGTCTGTGCTGCAATAGCAAAAGGGATACTAGAAAATAAGAAAGAAGGGTATGAATAGGTTCGTCCCAGGGACCCTAAAGAGGTTGGTGGGGGCGAAGGACCTGACTACACTATCCGGAAAGGAATCCGGAAAGATAGGGGCTAAACCCGGATGAATCCAATCCGGAAGAATAATGAGAAAATGATCCGGAAAGCGAAGTAGAGATAAAGGAAAGTAGAAATATATGTTCGATGTTGGAATCCAAAAACCCGGAGTGGATTTGATGAGATGGTGATGAGATAAGAGAGATCCGGTCAAGGACGAGGACCGGATATGAGCGGAAAAGTGATGAGGTTTGCAAAGACATGGCTTCACAGCAAGGAAATGGGTGATCAGTGCACACGGGCGAAAGATGTATTATCCATCGCACTACAGGGGTTTTATAGTCAAGGGAACACCCAAGACTCTTCCTAATAAGGGAAATATCAATCGGTAACCAAGTACGTCAAAGAAAAAGAAAAAGAACATCGTCCCTTCACGGGTAAACAGAAACCATGCGGAACACTACAAAGGGGTCTAGACCTATGTCGAAGTGATATGACAGCTCAATGAAACCAAAAGAAAACAATCCGAATGAAAAACAAAGATCCGGATAGATCTTGCATGTGCAGAGATCTGGAAACAGACAGATAATGTTGGGTTGCATCAGATTGGATTGGGTTGGGCTAGGATTGGATCGGGTTGGGCTAGGATTGGATCGGGTTGGACTAGGATTGAATCGGGTTGGACTAGGATTCGTTGGAATATGATTAGGGGCAATGTGGAAGTCGGTGGAATGATAGGATACGACCACAAGGAACTTCAGTTCCTTACAGTGCATCTTAGGGAAGTAACCCTAGTCGCTACAGAGTATCCCCCTAGCAACCTGAGAGTTGTCTAGACTATTTCCCAACTAACTTCAGTACATTTTGTACACCACTCCAACAGAAACCCAGACCCTCAACGTGTTACTGAATCCCCAATCACCCTCAACCTCATTGACGATTGACAAACGAACCATGTGCCTGATAGTCAACCCCTTTCTACGAGATTGATACTTGTTTCTAGTACCAACTCGACCAGGGAAGAGTACTCTCCTCACCTCGCTTCAGGTTTACTATCCGTGGAGATAAGATTGGTTGTCTGGTAAGCGTTTCTTAGCGTTTCTACTGATTTTATCTAGAAAGAAGACAGCAGGTTGAGTGAAGTTCTCGATGGGGCGGAATCAAAGATGTAAGGTGGGTTTAGGACGAGGTTTAGTGGGGTGAGAGCGATGGAAATCTCTAATAGCATCCTGCACGTGAGTGAGTTCAGAAGCCTTTTTCCATTCGCGCTCCTCATAAGGGAATCCCTTCCAGTGTACGAGATATTCGAGATGATTCCGACGAAGGTGAGAGTTGAGGATTTTTTCAATTTCCTGTTCTTCAAAGCCTTCGATCAGATCAGGAGGTGGGGGTGTTGGTTTTTGCTGGGAAGGGAACTTAGGAGGGGAGAAAGAAGATAGCACACACTCATTAAAGATGGGGTAGATTGATTTCCATGTAGGCGGGAGGCGAAGTTTGAATGTACTTTCTCTGTGCTTGCTGAGGATAGTGAACAGTCTGTAACGTTTGTCGTCAAGCTTCTTAGTGGGACGGTCAGAAGTAAGATGGGTTGCTTCCAGCCAAACCTGATCGCCCACTTGAAAGTCATGCGAAGGGGATCATTTTTGATCGTATGCGTGTTTCATATCCTCAACAGCCTTCTTCAATGCCGCTTCAGCCTCTTTGTGAACCTCTTTCATCTGACGAGCAAAATCTTGCGCAGCTTCCACTCGTCCCTCGCGCCGTGGGTTGCTCCCCTTCCAGGGATGTTGACCGTAGTTTAGATAGAATTGGGAGTAGCCAGTAGAACTTTGTACCTTGTCATTGTACGAGAACTCAGCAAGAGACAGCCACTCTACCCAGTCAGTCTGATGATAGTTAGAGAAGACTCGTAGGAAGTGTTCAACCTCCTGATTGAGCCGTTCGGTTTGACCATCTGTCTGGGGGTGGTATGCTGTACTCGCGTTACCCGTGATTCCGAGTAAGGAGTAAAACTCGCACATGAAGGCAGATACAAAGTTTGGGCCTCAGTCGCTAATGACCTTAAGGGGAATCCCATGATGTCGAAATACTTGGTCTTGGAGGATTCGAGCGACTCCCGAAAAGGTTATCTCAAGGTGGGACAGCATTACCTTGAGCATCTTCGAGAACCGATCAACGATGACCAGAATGGCGTTATGACCTTGCGACTCTGGTAAGGGGCCAGTGAGGTCCATGGAAATATGTTCCCAAGGACGAGTGGGTGGTTCGTTGGGGTGAAGGGGAGTGGCAAGAGGGGTGTGGCGAGGTTTTGTTTGTTGGCATGTCTCACACCCTGCAACGTACTTTCGTACATCTCGAAGGATGCAAGGCCACCAGTAATTTCAAGTGATTAGCTCATGGGTTTTGTACTGACCTGGATGTCCAGCAAGACGAGAGTCATGGTGCTTGTGGATGATGTCCTCCCTAAGCTTTCTGTCTACCAGAATGTAGACCTGTTCATTCCAGGTTACTACTCCATCTTTTTCCTCCCAGCCCTGGATCTTGACGTCTAAGTTTCTTTGAACCACCTGATCCTGGTTGGCTGATCATCGTTGGATTCTATTGAGGAAAATCAAATTATCTAAAATCAACTCCACTCTTTGGAACACCTCAGGTTTCAGTAACACAACATTTTCGTTATCTTCTTCCCCCTTCTCATGGTCAGGTCGTCTCGACAGAAGGTCAGTCTTGATATGAGTGTGCCCGGGTTGGTGATGAAGGGTGAAATCATAATTTGACAGTTCAGATACCCAACGAGGTTGATGGCAATTAAGTTTTTGAGATTTACGGAAGTAGGTAAGGTTTTGGTGATCTGTCCAGATTTGAACGGTAGTAGGTGCACCCATAAGGTGGTGGTACCATTTAGAAAGAGCTGTCATAATGGCAAGTAATTTATGGTCATAAATCTCGTAGTTACGCTCAGTCGAAGTGAGGGATTTAGAGAGGAAGGCAATTGGGCACCAGTAGTTATCTTGATATTGGGCAAGGATGGCACTGAGAGCGTGACCGGAGCTGTCTGCTTCAACACAATAAGGGTCGGAGTCAGTTGGAATGGCGAGAACTGGGGCAGAAGTGACAGCAGTTTTAAGAGAATTGAACGTGCATTGTTGTTCATCAGTCCAAGTATAGTTGGTGTTGCCCATGAGGATATTCAAAGGTTTCATGATGTCTCCGAATCCACGGATAAAATGGCAATAAAAGTTGGTAAATCCTAAAAACGATTGAAGTTCTCGTTTACAGGTAGGGGTTGGCCATTGCGGAACACCTTGAACCTTGACTGGGTCCATACGAACTTGTCCATCGGAGATGATAAGTCTGAGGTACTCAATCTCCATGCGTTCAAATTCGCATTTCTCTGGTTTTAGGTAGAGGCAATGTTGGCGGAGAACTTGGAGTACATGTGCAACTATTTGACGATGTTCTTCGAGAGTCTTGGTAAAGATAAGGATGTCATCAAGATATACCAAGACTTTTCCAGCCATAATGAGATCATGGAGAATATCATTCATGAGATTCTGGAATGTGGCCAGTGAGTTAGTGAGTCCGAAAAACATCACCATAGGTTCAAAGAGACCACGATTTGTGAGAAAAGCTGCCTTCCATTCATCTCCTTCATGAACATGAACATTGTTGTAGCCCCAGCGTACATCGAGCTTAGTAAAATATTTGGTTCCCTTGAGTTTATTGACGAGTTCCGATACAAGAGGTAAAGAATATTGATTCTTAATGGTAATTGCATTGAGGCATCAATGATCTTGGACAGGTCGCAATCTGCCATGTTTCTTTTTGACAAAGAAGAATGCTAAGGCAAAAGGTGATTTGGAAGGACGAATGCGACCTGAGCATAGGTTTTCCTCAAGAAAGACATCCAACTCCCGTTGTTCCTCAGGGCTAAGATTGTAGACTTTGCAGCTAACAACATGATCTCCAGGGATAAGCTCGATAGTATGATCCCAAGGTTGTTGCTCAGGTAGTTCATCAAATGACTCTTTACTAAAAATGTCTTGGAATTCATGATAGCTGGGGGGAACAATCTCCTCGAAAGATTTGGGTTTTGAAGATTTAGATGCTTTCTCTGCAAGTTATTGAGACGTGGTTATATGGGCTTGTATGTGCTGTCCCTCTTCGGCTCAGAAATGGAAGAGGTCGAAGACAAAGATTTGATCTCCCTCTTCAATTTCTCCCTTTGGAAAGGTTTCAATTGTATCAGGGTCTTGCTCTATTTCCGGTTCAGAAAGGAGGAGAGATAGCAGACATGTCTTGGGGCAACAATTGAACTTCACTGTACCAATTTGCCAATCAACTGTAGGGTTGTGGAAGCATAGCCATTCGTGTCCAAGGAAGAGGTCACCTTTTCCCAGGTCTGTGACATCAAATGTGATTTGTTCTGAGTGGGTATCAATAGTCCTTCGTAGAGTAACATAATGGGTTATCACCCCGGCCTTGTTCAAAGTTCTGTCTGCATTATAAACTGGAATTGGGCATGACAGAGGACGAGTATTTAATCCTTTAGCTTGGACAAACCCAGCATCAATTGACAACCCAGTACATCCACTATCTACAAGAGCATGGAGAGAGAATTGTCATTGGTCATCAAGAGTAGTAAGTTGCAGGTGGAGTACAAGTGAGTTTCCCAACCCACGAATGAAGCGTTTTGGGCCACGGAGTTCTTGGATAGCTTCTGCAGCGTCATCAGGTGAAAGACGGTTGAGCTCTTGCAAAACCTCTTCTATAGCCTTCAATTGTTGTCAAGGATGAGTTAATATTCGTAAAAGCATGATAGCTTGGGAAGTAGGTTGGTCACGAAGACGATTGGCATACCAAGGTGAAGTCCAAGGATACTTTCTTGATACAGAGGGGAATTCAGAGGAATGCGCTGTGGTTGATTTCGGGCTAGAACAAGGCTCATTCTTAGATTCATTCGAGGATACTGTACATGAAGGTTGAGTCGAGTCTTGAACTGAGATCGAACCTCTGGCCGGAGAGGGTGCACTACCTTCCGACCTCTTCAAAAACCCTTTTCAAACTCTTGCTTCTCTTCTTTATCAAACTCTGAAACTATATTATAAATTTGTTGAACACGACCAGCTTGGGGTTGGGTGCAGTCCTTGGCAAAGTGACCTTGTCCACCGCAGTTGTAACAGACTTGGCGACCTTGGGACCTGCTAACGTCCATCAGTTGGCCTTGTCCACCAAAAACGACACCAGTCAAATCCTGTTTTTCTTCAGAACTGGCAATGGGGGCAGAAATATTGCATGGAGGGAGCTGGGGGACGGGGGCTGGATGAGCATATATAGTGGGAGGACAATTGGCAGAAATCAGGGGAACTCTCCCTCTGTGACGATGTAAAATACTAGTCCCATTTGTACTGCAATAGCAAGAGGGATACTAGAAAATAAGAAAGAAGGGTATGAATAGGTTCGTCCCAGGGATCCTAAAGAGGTTGGTGGGGGTGAAGGACCTGACTACACAATCTGGAAAGGAATCTGGAAAGATAGGGGCTAACCCCGGACAAATTCGATCCATAAAAAATGATGAGAAAAAAGATCTGGAAAGTGAAGTAGAGATAGAAGGAAGTAGGAATATACGTTCAATGATGGAATCCAAAAACCCAGAGCAGATTTGATGAGATGGTGATGAGATAAGAGAGATCTGGTCAAGGATAAGGATCAGATATGAGCAGAAAAGTGATGAGGTTTGCAAAGACATGGCTTCGCAGCAAGGAAATGGGTGATTAGTGCACACGGGCGAAAGATGTATTATCCATCGCACTACAGGGGTTTTATAGTCAAGGGAACATCCAAGACTCTTCCTAATAAGGGAAATATCAATTGGTAATCAAGTACGGCAAAGCAGAAGAAAAAGAACATCGTCCCTTCATGGATAAACAGAAACCATGTGGAATACTATGAAAGAGTCTAGGCCTATGTCAGAGTGATACGAAAGCTCAATGAAACCAAAAGAAATCAATCTGAATGAAAAACAAAGATCCAGATAGATCTTGCACGTGCAGAGACATGGAAACAGACAGATAATGTCAGGTTGCATCGGATTGGATCGGGTTGGACTAGGATTGGATCAGGTTGGACTAGGATTGAATCAGATTGGACTAGGATTTGTCAGAATATGATTAGGAGCGATGTGGAAGTCAGTGGAATGATAGGATATGACCACAAGGAACTTCAGTTCCTTACAACAATTTTCCTGTGACTTTCCCGTTTCCTTTAATGAAGCTATGAAGGTGTTGAGGTCTTGGGTCTTGTGCATATGAAAACTATCTTCCATGGCGTGAACTATGGTGGGATTCATGTTATTCTTGAGAACGTCAATAAGATGGTCTGCTTCTGGGATGTTTGGAAGAATAGTGGTAGGATATCCAGCATTGCTCAAGATCTGTTTGAAGAGAATAAGGTACTGGTCCGTAAGAATGATCCCTTGCTTGAATTTTCGGAGACAAGCTTGCGCATCTGCCCTCTCATTGATAGGGGCATAAGCCTCTTTGAGTGCGACGATGAAGTCTGGTCAACGGCAATGAGAGGGATCATGCGGGGATTTAGTGAGTTCGGTTTTACTATATGCTCTGGACCATGTTGCAGCCGAACCCTCGTTCATGTACAAGCACATTCCGAGAACCTTCTGCTCGTCCATGGCTCCTTGGATATAAGCCCAGTACGTCTCAACATGGTGAAACCAATCAGTGAATTTCGACTTGTCTTCTCCAAAGGTGGGAGGTTTGGTTGGCTTAAAGCTAGCCATAAGGGGAAGCGAGATATCGCCCATGATGAGGTGGATAAAAACTGATGATAAAATTTGGTAGTGGCCGCGGATAAAAGGGGCAACACTGTGCTAATGTCAGGCTCACTAGCACTCGTCATGCGATCTCAGCAAATAGCGTTGAATACTAGAAGAGAGAATACTGAGTGAAGAGATATGAAATGATGATGGACAGTATCTAGAAGAGAGAAGCATAGCGTTAGGGGAAAAGGGAGAGATGAGACCGGTAAGCTACAATATCCGATGGATTACTAAGAAAGACTCAGGGCCTAAGCCCGTGCATAGACCTCAGGGGGAAAACGCCACGACAACAGGAGAAAACAACATCAAGACAGTAATAGCATACGATAACTCAGCTCTCAGTTTCACTGTCCTCGATGATGATCGGGTCCCCATATGAGCTGGAAGGAATATGTATGTTATTCAATTCCAGCAGTATGCAGAGACCCGACCGCCTAAAGGACTCAAAGATTTCCTGCGGAACAATGGGAGTTACATAGGCAGGTGCTGTAGTGGGGGGGAATGAGATGAAAGGTGAAGATGACTCCGGAGGTGGATGTAAAAGTTTCAGTGATGCAGTGGAACATTACTGCTGTGTTGGCCACTGAAAACTGGTGTATTTGTGGGAGGTTTGATCGGATGAAGGAGCTTGGTCAGATCGCGACTAGAACAAGTGACAAACATGTGATTCAGGGAATACAACATTTACATATTGGATTATAGAAATTTGCACACTGGAGAGAGCCACTGCTGGGGCAAGGCAGGTGGGCTGACACTGTGCCATTGGTAATAGTGGGATCTGTTGGGGGTTAGCAGGTGGGTTGACTGGGTTAGCTGGTTCAATTGGATTTGGTTTGGGTAAAACTGGAGAAAGAAAGCAAAGGGGCGATAAAACTGAAGAGGAGGTCAAAGGAGATGAGAGAGTAGGTAGAGCAGAACAGGGGTTGAAAGGTGTTTCAGAAGGACAGGTACTAAAGTCGAAGAGGAATGATAGAGACAGAGAAGGGGTTGGATTAACTACCGAGGATGAAAGTGGGAATGAATCAAGAGTGGAAAGAGAGGTTAAATGTGAGAGAGGAACTGAAGCTGGTGAATGGTATTGGTCAGAAAAGGGGTCTGCTGTGGGGTCAAGTGGATAAAGGCACCTGGCATGAATGGTGAGTCAATGAGAGGTAAGGTGGAAGAGATAAACCAGTTGTGTTGCGCTCTTTCAGGTGTTACCAGGACAAGGAGCTCGGAGTCTGTTGTGAGTTCTAATTAGTGGAAGTCAGCTAGGAGATCTTTGATTTCTAATTGCTCTGGAGTGGATCTAAGTGACCTTCTCCTCAACCTGTCAGAATCTCTTATGGTGGGCTTCAGTTGTAAAGGTGAAAGTCAGTTCTAGGGGTGTCAGTACCCTAAGGAAAGCTAGGAAAAACTAGCAAAGACACAGGTGGGTGCGAGGAAATACTTGTCCCAAAGGGTTCAAGGTAGGTTGATAGTGAAAAGGGTAAGCAAAGACTTTCCTGCAGGTGAGAAAACCAAATCCAAAGGAATCCGGGCAGAGGCAATAAAATCCAGAACAACAAGGTTGAAATCTGGATCAAGGACGAGAACCTAGTATAAGTGGGAAGTGATAAGGTTGAACACAAGGTTGGAGAGACTTGGGAATGATGAAAACTGCGGCTGAAAAAGAGTGATGATCTATTTCCTATAGTACAGAGGTTTATAGTCCCAGGCAACACCCAAGACCTTTTCCTAAAAAGGAAACATCGTGATAGTAGTCAAAGGCTGTAACGAAAATACTACTCACCTCTTCATGGTAGTAACACCACTTGAGACTATATGAGAAAGGTAGTAATCATACTGTCAGAGGCATGCAGTATGTAGTTACTTGGCTTACCTGCTGTGGTGGATAACTTAAAGATGATAGTGATTGCTGGTCAAGAGTGAATTGGAACTCAGATGACTAAGTCCGAAAGTTATATATGCTACATGAAGTGCATGTGAACTAACTACTATAAATGAACTACTACCGTGTAATATGAGTTCGTTCAACACTCCCCCTTGCTAAGCACATAGTAATTGCGTAAGCATCAGGTGGTAGTCGATATATGTAGAAGATCTCTACATGCTGATTGGTTATAGCATTGCATACAAAATGATAGCATATGGATATATGTTTGGTGTGACGTTCAGTAATGGGATTGTTAGTTATAAAAATAGAATCCTGATTGTCGCCACAAATGGAAATAGGTTTGAGATGGAACCCTAATTCCTCAAACATTTGTTTGACTCATATGACCTGGTGAGAACAATCGCTCAGAGCCATGTATTCAGCCTTTGTGGAAGAGAGGGCTGTGGTTTTTGTAAATGTGAATTCCAAAGGAAAACATCATTTGCCAACTTTAAATAGAATCCTGTTTGGGGGTGGTGAGTTTCCAGATCTGCTCCCCAATCGGAGTCAGTGCAAGCAGTGATACCACATCCGGAAGATCCATCGTATATGAGTGAATAGTCACAAGTACCAAGTAGATAATGGCAAATATACAGGGCCTTGTCTAAGTGCTCCTGTGATGGGTTGGCAGACTGTCATGCCATTTATGTGACTGCATAAGCAATGTCTGGGTGAGTACCAAGCATAAGATATAATAACAAGCCAATTACTGTCTGGAATTGTATCTGAAGTTCCATGTTGACAGGGGCTGTACTCTTCTCAGGTTGGTAACCCTGAGGTAGAGATATACGAGTGGGTTTTTGCATTGATCATTTCGCATCACTCAAGTACTTTCTTGAAATATTTACGCTGGTTAATATGTAACTGGCAATTGATTCAATGAGTGTTTATTCAGAGTAATTCGTGTTGTAAACCAGATAGTCAGTGTAGGGTGTGTCAAATCCCAAAAGAAGCTAGGTAAAATCTAGCAAAGACACAGGGTGGTGCAAGATAAGACTTGTCCCAAGGGGCCTGAGGTAGGTTAGAGGTGAGAAGGGTATGAGAAGACTTTCCCGCAGGTGAGACAACAAATCCGGATGAACCTGGTTGAAATGTGGAGATCCAGACAAACGAAGTGGATTTCTGGTCAAGGATGAGGACCGGATACGAGCGGAAAAGGTGACGAGGTTTTGGACGAGGTCAGGAAAAGAACTTAGAAGCGTAAAATTGAGCCAGAAAGAAGGTACTGCATTCCTGCAAAGGGTACAGATTTTATAGTCTGGGCAACACCCAAGACTTAGTACATATAAGGTAACTACAAAAGGTGCGATCAAAGGCTGTGAAGAAAATAATCTGCACTGTCATGGGTAACAATGTCGCGTAGAAAGAAACAGAAACCATGTGCAAAGGTACAAGTCGCCCTGTAGTTGCATACGACGACCCTTCAATGGAATGAAGTAAAAATGGTCTAGAATGATCCGGACGGAAGTAAGTGCCACTGGTGATTGGATGTACAAATAAGGAAACGGGATGAAGTAGGAATGACATATGAAAACGAATGGAACTAGTTATGTCGGGTTAGTCATTGACCGGCTGTGCCCAGGTTGGGACGGATGATCGGAAAGGATGGAATGGAAAGCGGAAACATATTTATTAAAGTCGGGTCCACTCAGATGGACATGGGGTAGGACGGGAATGGTACTGGCCACGTTTGATAACCTAGAGGTCGCTGGAAAGGGGAAAAACTCTGTATACAGATGTAGAGAGCCTCCAGCTCCTACAGCGTGCATCCCCAAGATTGTGGCATTCCCATTTTTTCATAAATGCAGCCTTGACTTTTTCTACAAAGGCTTTTGAAAGGCCACAGAAGAGAGCATCGTCTACATAGAGTATAGCTACAATGATTTGGTTTGTTTCTCTGTACATATATAAAGAGCTTGGCGTCTGTTTTAAGTTACTCGAAGCCTAGTTCTTTCATTGATTAATTGAGCTTTTTCCATCAAACTAACCCTGCTTGTTTAAGCCCATATAGGGTGTGGAGTAATCAGAAAACCCTGTTTCTAAGATGAGGAGGTGTGAAGCCTTCTGAAAATTCCATATAGATTTCCTCATCTAATTGCCATATAGGTAGGCAGATCACATATTGAGACCAAATAGATGCCAGTTCTCTAAGGTGGCTAGGACAAGCATACATCACACTGTTTTGAATCTAACAACTGGGCTAAAGATCTAATCAAAATCAAGACCTTCGACTTGTGAGAAACCTTTTGCTACGAGTTGGGCACGTTTATGGCCATTGGATTTTTCATCAAAAACCCAACGATTTTTTATGACCTTTTGGCCAGTAGGGTGGTTAGAGACCTTGAAGACTTTTCGCTGTTTAAGCATATCAAGCTCTATTTTGCACACTTTGAACCATTGTTTTCACTCTGATTCAAATAGGCAAAGGAGGTCTCTATAGGACCATTTGCGATAATTAGGCTTATTAGGCCTTTCGTCTAGGGGTACTGTTAGAGACTGATCAACTCCTGGTGAAACTCTGGAACTCTGGAGTTGCGCGGACGGATAGGACTTTGGCTTCAGCTTATGTGCTGCGTCCTTGCTGTCGTTTGCGTCCTATATTTCGAAGTGGAGGGGAACAGAGATGACAGAAGGAACAGGAGTCTGTCCAAGTTGATAATCTAGCTACTGTACACGGAGTATCTAAGAGTTTATGTATGGAGGGAGTATAGTATTAGTAAACGGATGATGGAGATGGAGGACGGGAGATGAGAAAGCCGGTGCTGCGCTCTGGCAGGACGAATGCTAGAACTGTGCAAGCACAGATTGGAGGTATCTAAGAGTCGGAACTATCCTATGTACGGAACAAAACATATTGTAAGTAAGGGAGTCAGGGAGGATGAGTCAGAATACAAATGTCCGGAGGAACGAAGGTATATATTAACAGAGAACAGACCGAAGATTGCTCCTGAAGGAGTGGAGTTGTACCCAGAGGCCAGAGTTGTGCTAGGGGTTGGCATGATATATGACAGGTACTGCCTTTGTGCATAGGTATAACACTATTGCATCTCCCCCTTCCTGGATTATGTGTTCAATGTGATCCTTTGAGAAAGTGGGAGATGGAGGCATGGTATTGGAAACATTAGGTGTTTCTGGCGTGGAAGGAGTGGATTGACCGGTTAGGTCTTTCTAGCGTGAATTGCACTTGATTTCCTTGATTTGTTGTACCAGGTTACAACATTCTTCATAAATGTTGTCAGGACGGTGAGGTGGCTGCTTAATTTGCTCAGATCAGTGGAGTAAGGCAAAAGGGGCATCCAAAGAAGGAAGTCTCCTAGAAGGGGTACAAGGAGGAGAAGGTGTCCATTCAGAGGCAACTGGTTCAGGCACGAGATTTTACTCAGAAGGTAGTGGACTTGGGTTTGATGGGGTATGGCAGATATGCTCTGAGGGGCCTGGCAAGTCATCATCATCACTTTCCACAGTGGAATACGAGTGCGAAGAGGGATCCTGATGCCTGTGAGGTTGCGGAGGTACACTTACCAGCTTGTAAGGCCGAGCCCCTGGGCATCTAGGGAATAGGTTCTCATCAAATATAGCATGCACATACATACAGTATGTAGTGCATTATTGGGGCACATGAATAAATAATTGCACTCATTACCTGGCACAATGCCAAGATAAATCATTAGCTGTAATTTAGGCTACAGCTTGCCTTCACGAGTGTCCACTGGGAGATGAATATATGTGGCACATCCAAAGATACATAGATAAGAGATTGTAGGAGGAACTTTGTTTAAAAGTTCGTGAGATGTCCTTTAGTTTAAACCTCGTTTGGGAGTGTGATTGTACATATGTACTGTGTGCTGAATAGCAAACTCCCAGTAAGAATCAGGTAGGCAAGTGTGAAGACACATTGCCTGAGCTTTGTCCATCAGAGTGTGAATAAATCGCTCAGCATGTCTGTTTTGCTATGGGGTATGGGGTGTAGGTTCATAGACATGAATGCCATTGTCATACATCAATTGCCTGAAGGCTTTCAATTTGTATTCTCCCCCTGCATTGGACATTCAGCCTTTTATGAAGGTGGAGTACTGGTTACTAATATACTTTATGAACTCTCTAGTAGCACCAAGTGCCTCGTTCTTGGTCTGAAGGGGTTTGATCCATCCTTGGGACATGTAATCATCATAGAAGATGATAATTTATCTCAATCAATGATATGATTCAGTCTCAAAGGACTTTAGATCTGAGTGTACAAGTTCAAAAGATTTCTTTGCGTGAATATTGTTTGCAGCAAAGGGACAGTTGGGTTGTTTGCCTAGCTAATAGCCAGGGCAAACAGGTTCCACAGGCGGAATAATCACGCTTGGGAAATCTCTAATGTGTTTTCGCATCGCCGTTAAGACATTTTTTGAAGGGTGTCCAAAATGGTGATGGAGCAGTTCATAGTCCATGGCAATCATATCGATATTCGCTCGAGTGTGATCATGACCAATAGGGGCTCTCACCCGGTATGTAGTACTGCTTCCATGTGAGTGGAAGCTAATCAGGTTGTGCTTTGTGTAATCATCTATGATATGCATGAAGCCTTTTGCGCTCTTTGCATGGAAGCAGTTGTCCTTGAGGAGAGTGTCAAGAGAGATTGGCATGTAGATTGTTGGTGATAATCACACAATGTTCTCCCTGTAACAAATAAGGACACTGCCTTCACCTAAGACTGGTGCTTTGCCATTTGCAGTTTACATATAGTGAGGTTTGCAGTAGGCCTGATACTTGATGAAAGGGTCGAAGTTATTGGTGAAATGAGCCAAGGCACCAGAGTCAAGAAGCCACATTTCTACATCTTCTTTTTGTATACGCATTTTCCCTTTTCCTTTAGTATTGTGGTTCTCACAGCCATCACACAGGGAGTAAGAAAGCATAGAGACAATGTCCATTTCAACGGTATCTAAAACAGACAACAATATAAAGTCTACATACTGTGGTGAATAAGGAAATTGCTCATCAGTGTCTGAGAGATGTGAGAGGGACGAGGAAGTGATATATGTTTTGTCCCAAGTCAAAGTAATCCTCAAAAGGGATTTCAACTTTTTTTTCTTCTGGGACATAGAAGTCTTCCTGGTTGGTGTAAAATTTGCCAGCCTCTGCCTGACCCGAGTGGATGGAGATAGCGTCTTCATTTTTCATTTTGATAAGGGCAGCAGGCTGGATTGACTGGTGGAGCTGATTGAGGAGTGAAGATGAGTTATCTTCCATCGCATTCTCATAAGAAGAAATGTCTATGTCAAAGGTGGCAGAGAAGGACAGGGAGAGGCAGTGGATTGGGGAGTCCATCTTATGGTCCTTGTAGTTAGGAGGACAAGAAGGACCGGGCATGTCAAAATCGTAATTGCTAGTGTTGATGATAGGGGTGTGAGTGAGTTTACAATTCACAACCTTATCAAGACGTCTTACTGTCTCAATAGTTGGAGTGATTTCCAGATGGCGAGTGAGGAATATCGCATTCTTGATTTGGAGAAATGCAGGTGGGCCGTAGTGGGCCTCACCAGTGGTATGAGCAAGTCAGCAGAGGTCAACGATGGAGGGTCCATCCTCAATGATGGTGGGGTTGATGATGGTGGCGGCAGAGAAGGCAAAGGAGGAGCAGGCCTCATTGACATGTGCATTTTCATGGTGTTGGGTGTGAGCATCTTGCTTCGCTTGTCCTTGCATGGAGTGCTGACCATGAGTGGTCTTCTTCTTCTTCTACTATGGACCTCCTTGCTGCTGTTGATTCCCCTCCTGCTGCTGCTGGAACTGAGGATCCGTAGGCTTACGCTTGACTGCTGAGACCTTCCTGGTGCGGTCGTCCTGCCTGGGCTTATACTTTGAAACATATTGCTGCCAGGCAATAAGCATCATATGTTCAATTTCACCCAGGGTAGGGAGCACAATTGATTAGCCTTCCTTTTCTTTCCCTTTGACTGAAGAGGAGGTGGTGGGTTAAACAACCCTAGAGCATAGCTCCCTTAGGTCTCCAAATCGATCCTTTGACTCTTGGAGAGCGAGATGAGAAGAGGCTTGTCAGGCCAATAGAGTCCTTTTTATAGTGATTTAAGGGAAGACACCAAGAGAACTAGACTGGAGTTCTCTGGTGCTGGCATTAAGCCTTAAGTACCTACTAGAAGTATGTACATGTTGTAACCATATCTAACAATCTGGGAACAAAAGGAGAAAAGAGCATAGGGTGAAATGGAAGTGAAACACATGAGGATGACATGCAGTGTGGTAGAATGAAAGAGAAGTGAAACATGTGTAAAACATATGTATCAAGGAATGAAAGGGAAGCATGATCAAACGCTTCTGTAAAGAGGTGAAACATAGATCTGAAACGAAGATGTGAAATGGAGAAGATGAGAAGTCTCATGTGTGAAATGGAATGAAGAGGAAGATGACTATGATGCATGAGATAAGGGTAGATGTAATTGAATAAGATAAAAGATAAGATTGTCTGTTGTTGTACGTGGAAAACGTTAAGTCCAACGAACATAGGGGTATGTGAATATACCGATTGTAATAGTGGGAGTGTCCGATGCATTGGATGTGGACATGTTTAAGAGCTGGGTGAACACATTCATATACTGTAGTAATTTTGCAAGTATGATAAGGGATTGCAATGAGGTAGGAACCTCATTTTGATAGGTGTAGAGGAGGTAAAAGTGCTGCTTGAGTTTTGAGAATGCAGCCTGAGGGTGCTGGTCCTCTTGGATGGTGATATCCATCATCACTTTAAACTTCAAATATTTGGAGGTAGTGGATGAAGTGAAGAACTTCACCTTGAGGGTGTTCCAAATGGCCTTGGTGGAACTCACATCATAGAAAGGATGGGTGAGGGTGGAAGTCATCTTCAGGACCATAGCACCAAGGGCTTTGTCATTGGCAGTATACCAATCATCAATGCAGGACTGGTTGAGTACACAACCGGAGCCTTCTTTCGTGAGCTCATTGGAACAGTTAGTCGTGATGGACCAGAAGGCGTTGAGGGTGCATAGGTAGGCTTGTATTGTCTGACACCATCGAAGATAGTTGAAACCATTAAGATCAGGGACCTTGTTGGTGTTGAAAGTGTCAATTTTGGAGAACATAGTGAGAATGGAGTGGTCTGGGATAAAGAGGCGTCAGTGAACTTCCAATTGGAAATGAAGAGAAAAGGGGAAAGGGGTGTAGGTTCACACATTACACTCTCAGAGTCCTTGAACCAGTGAGACATAGTCTCCCCCTATATTCAGGATTTGGTCACATTGTATCCAAGCATGAAGATGCATAGGATGCAACATGTCACATATGTTCAAGCACAAAAATACATTAGAACACAACTTACTGCACCAAAGAGTGCAGGGTGCATCTGAAGGCAGGAGCAGGTGAAACCAAGTGATGGCAGTGAGCAAGTTGCACAACATGGTCATCAGGGCTCATAACCTGTTGAAGGCATGCAGTATGCAGTTACTTGGCTTACATGCTGTGGTGAGTAACTCAAAGATGATAGCAGTTGCTGGTCAAGAGTGAATTGGAACTCAGATGACTGAGTCCAAAAGCTATATATGCTACATGAAGTGCGTGTGAACTAACTACTGTAAATGAATTATTACCGTGTAATATGAGTTTGTTCAACACATACCTAGAAAAAGCTATAAGTCATGCTATGGTATTGTTATGTCGGATATGATGCCAAAGAGTCTAGATTTTATGGCCATGCTCTAGGCAAATCCAATGATGTAATGAATGCACCAGTCAAAGGGAAACTCAAATGAAGAAGGGAGGGAGAGACAGAAAGCAAGTATAATGAGGGTATGAACAAGGCCATAACATTAAATGTCAGTTCTGGCATATCTAGAAAATGATACCAACCTGGATAATAATAAAAGTAGACGAAAACATATGAGAATGGCACAAACCCACTCAGAAAGACACAGGGCATGGATAGGGGTTCAATGAATGCAGGGGACAACTTGGAATAGGGGAAAAACTCTATATGCAGCCATAGGGAACATGTGGTCTCCACAGCACACACACTAATGCATCCAGGAAGTGACTTGTGCATTATATTTCATATTGACATGTTCTTCCAAGCATTGACAATATAGGCTACCAAGAAATCTAACACTGGAATTAGTATATGTATATTTCTTTGTTTCACAAATACTTACGAGGATTGATATTTACTGACCACATACCCATCTTTTTCCACACATGAAGAATAGGTGGTTTTGGAGTAGGTGATGGGACGCTGTGGGAGACATTGGAGCAGACTTCCGCTGCAAACCAATAGTCAGCAAGGTGAGCAAGGTGGTCTGAGAGCAAAATTGAATGAAATAGTGCTACACATTTTTCAGAGTTATCGATAATGGTTAGCTGCAACATGATATCTTCCCAGTACTGAATCTTGGGATTGAAATTGTACTGGAAGTTTATAATCTCAAGCAACACATCGTAGCTTGTCACCCCGAGTATCCACTCTTGGATTGTTTTCCAGATCCTGGCTGCATCCAGGATCTTTGTGTTGCTGCTCTCTTCATGTTTTACGCTGTCATCGTCATTATTGAGATGAATGCCATAGAACTTGTCATACCGTCACACCTGATGCACGATCAGATAAGTGTAGGTAACTTAGTTTACACATACTTGAAAACAAATGCCCCCTAGGAAAAAGAAAAAGTTAACAATAAATATTCTACAACATTGTGGAAAAATATATTCCACTTTGTTGAAGAAACTTAGGCTTTCGAAAAAGGAAGAATAAGTTCACTTAGATTATCTAAAATAATAATGCAAGGTTTGTCATGGCAATAAATTAAACAACATATTTTGAAAAGGATGTTAACTTTGTTGCTTAATCCGAGTTTGGGAATGAATGTCAAAAATATTCTGACTGAATTCACAATACTTATCTGCTCTCATGAAGTAAGTATTGCAAACTTAGTCAGAATATTTTTGCCATCCATGCCCGAACCTGGATTAAGTAACAAAGCCAACATCTTTTTCAGAATATGTTGTTTAATTTGTTGCTATGATGGACCTTTCATTATTATTTTAGATAAGCTAAGTGAACTTATTCTTCCTCTTTCGAAAGCCTAAGTTTCTTCAACAAAGTGGAATACATTTTTCCACAATGTTGTAAAATATTTATTGTCAACTTTTTCTTTTTCCTAAGGGACATTTGTTTTCAGGTATGTGTAAACTAAGTTACCTACACTTATCTGATTGTGCATCAGATGTCAGTGTTGGATTCTTTATTTCATATTTGATGTTACTTGCTTATTTAAGCAGTGCTTACATCAGGCCATTTACCATTAGTCTTACTTAGTGACTGTTAAAGACCGATCAACTCCTGGTGGAACTCTGGAACTCCGGAGTTGCACGGACGAATAGGACTTTGGCTTCAGCTTATGTGCTGCGCCCTTGCTGTCGTTCTTGTCCTATATTTCGGAGCAGAAAGGAACAGAGATAGCGGAAGGAACAGGAGTCTGTCCAAGTTGATAATCTAGCTACTGTACACGGAGTATCTAGGAGTTTATATACGGAGGGAAAGTACAGTATTAGTAACGGATGACAGAGACGGAGGACGGGAGATCAGAAAGCCGGTGCTGCGCTCCGGCGAGACTAATGCCGGAGCTGTGCAAGCACAGGTCGGAGGTATCTAGGAATCGGAACTAAACTAAGTACGGAACAAGGAGTATCGTAAGTAAAGTGTCAGAAGAGTTTAGTCAGAGTTACAAGAGGAACGGAGGAACGGAGATGCATATTTACAGAGAACGGACCGGAGATCGCTCCTGAGGAGCGGAGTTGTGCCCGGAGGGCCGGAGTGTGCTTGGGGCTGGCACGGTATATGACACGCCCTCGATGAAGCGAGAAAGATAAAAGTGGCCCTTCGGTATGCCACACTAGATGAAGCGGAGTTGTGGCAGATTCTTCTGGAAGCAACGGCCGCCCCTGTGGATTGGGATGCATTCGTAGTAGCCGTGAAGAAGTTGTACCCGGGTTGCGAAGGTACTCACCGCTATTGTCGAGCTGACATTCAGTACCTTGTCCAGGATTACCAGATGAAGCAGATGCGGAACAGGGACGAGCTCGGAGAGTATACCCGGGCGTTCCAGAAAATCTCCGCGTTACTAATTGCTAACCGGAAGTTAGCCGAGGTGGAGCACGATATGCTCTACCTTAACGGATTCCCATCCGTGCTACAACAAAAAGTACGGGAACGGTTACTAATCATGAAACAGGATGTCCACCCGGATGATCCCTACCCAATGAGTGACATCATCACCATTGCCGAGTTCCTCCTCACAGGATCGGCTTTCCGCTCATCGCTCCCGCCTGCTGTCGCTGCTCAGCCCGGCTTTGTCGCCCAACCTCCCTTTGTCGCCCAACCACCCTTCGCCGCCCCTCGCCAACAGCAGCCCGCCTACGCGCCACCTCGCCCGTCTCCACACGTCACTCCAGCAAATCCGGCATTCAATCCGGCAACCGGTATCAAGGTTGAAGCGATGCAGGCAACCCGACCGCCACCCCTCTGCAAGTTCTGTGCGGGGCCTGGGCATTTCACCCATACATGCACAGTCTGCATGGAATATTTGAACACAGGGAAAGTGGTCCGTGGACAGGACGGCCAACTCTATATGCCGGACGGATTGGAGATTCCGTGTGTTACGGGAGGCAGGTGCCTCAAGGACGCCGTCGACTACACATTAGGTATCGGTCAGGGTGGGCAGCCGTCAACCTCCGCCAGCGCTTCCACCTCGTTCGCTAGGGACCCGCCACCGCATGTCACAGCCGGCATCCTTTCCGCCTCGTACCCGGAAACACCCGTGGTACTGGACATCGACCCGTCGGCGTTTATTTTAACTAAGGAACAGGAAAGCGATCCCGAGGATACCGATGACGAATTTCAGCCTTACTTCGCTCAGGCTTGGGCAAGCTTTCAGGCAGACAGAGCGGCCAAGGACAAGGGTAAACGTGTCCGGTTCGACGGGGTGCAAATGCCACCTCGGAAGCGACCGGATCCGAGAGCGGCCAAGGTATCAGAGGAGCTTCTCTCCCCGGAACTTCAGAAGACCACCCCATCATCTTCATCTCGCCCCGAGCCATCGACATCAGCCCCGCGTATTGAACAACGCAACGCAGCCACCACTCCATCATCATCGGCACAACCCGGATCCGCCATTACTCGATCGGGAGATCAGAGTAACACTCTCCCCCGTGTCCCGAATACTGACCAACCGTTTCCCCCCTCCACACAGTTCAAATACTCGTTTCCGCTTGAGGACGAGGCAGCGCCACGACGGGTATTGAATCGGGTCCTGGACACCGCTGTTCCAGTACCGGTGAAAGACCTGTTTGCCGTATCACCCGAGTTCCGGAAGCAATTCCGGGATCTGACCACGGTTAAGAGGGTTACCAATTCGTCCGCTAACATTGTTCAGGTGAACGAGCTGTCCGGTCTGGACCCGGACGCAGTCGGCCGTGACTTCGGCGACCGGGTTCTTCGGAATGACGACGGGCTCATCGTCGCGCACCATAGTCTGCCTCTGCGGGCGGTGGATGCTAAGGTCGGGAGTTCAGGACGAGTCATTCGAGGCGTTCTGGATTCAGGTTCAGAGATAATCGCGATGCCCAAGCGTATATGGGAGGATCTCGGGTTGC
>JBBPRR010000494.1:0-21892 GCA_038093115.1 Hortiboletus flavorubellus
GGGGTACATACTAGACACTATGGTCTATATGTCCCTTAATTAGCTAAGCATTTGGACCGTGGGAATAAGGTGAAAACTCAAATCTCGGGTCAAATGTCTAGCATCATATATACAATAACTAAGTATCCGCATCCAAACACTTTGGTGCAGGTCATCGCCTTCCACTTATTCTGCAACACCAAAGATGTCTCAGAAGAACAGCACAATGTCTTTTTTCTAGATAATATCAGTAAAAATGCTAAGAAATGCTTACCAGACAACCAATTTTATCTCCACAGATAGTAAACCTGAAGTGAGGTGAAGAAAATACTTTTCCCTGGTTGAGTTGGTATTGGGAACAAGTATCAATCTCATAGAAAGGGATTGACTATCAGGCACATGTTTTGTTCATCAATTTTCAATAAAATTGAGGGGATTGGAGTTTGGCAATATATTGAGGGTTTGGTTTTCAGTTAGAATGGTGTATGAAATGTACAATGGATAGTTGGGGGAATGATCTAGACAACTCTTGAGCTGCTAGAAGGGGGTACTTTGTAGCAACTAGGGTTACTTCTCTAAGATGCACTCTCAATAGGCTTCCAATAAGCTCCTAATTGGTTAGGTAGGCTAATTGGGTAAGTATAGTTAATAAACTTGACCTAGGAATGTTATGTCTAGATGTCTAGATGTTGACTTGTTTAAATGTTCAGATATTCAGATGTTCAGATGTTCAAATAATCTGACAAGATGCTGAGATGTTGAGATATTGAGATGTCAAGATGTTGAGATGCTCAACCTTACTAGTAATTCACACATGTCACTTGGATATACAGAATAGTTTTTCCTAAACTGATTCATAGTATTATGCATTAAGGAGTTGGCAATCAGCTTCCTGCTCTGCTTGACCCTTTTCCAAGGTGCTATTAACTATTAGGTCTTCCTACTAGTTGGAGATCTATTTCCTTTAGTTGCCTACTCTGGAGTTTTCTTTCTAAAAGCGTTCTAACTGTTTCTATCCTAAGGGATTCAGTATACTCCTAACTATGGGTCTAAGTAGTTCTATTTATAGCATGGGAACTTCTCCACACAGCCTTACTGTCTATTTGTAAAGGAGTGCATTTGTGAGCACTCATTGGTTGAGTTCACTCAAGAGAACATAAACTTTCTAAAAATTGGAACTGTCCAAATGGGGCTGAATTGCGCTCCTTATATTGTAATTTACATGTGGCTGTGCTACCTTTGGTTCTGATGTGGCTATGCCAAAATATAACTCATACTAACTTATACTAACTCATTTTGACTCATTCTATTAGAAAATGACTTGCAATGAGCTAAAAATAGCCTTTGGCTTGGCAATGACTCATGCTGTACAGGTCACATGATCATTTTGCTAGTCTAGGGGCAGTGCTTTGGTTAGTCCTCATTTGACTCACTTTGACTCAATATGACTTATTATAACTCATGCTGTGCATGATCACATGATCTGAGTCAGGTGATTTACAACTGAGGTCACATGCTCCATTTGCTTCTCTGAACTTGACCTTCCCCCACTCAAAGAGTACAGCATCCATATCAGATCCATGCTTGAATACCTATTATGCAACATATTTTTTGACGTAGTCAAGGTCAAGGGCCACTGGGTGAGCAATGCATTCCTTATTTATCTTTGCTGGCATGGGCAAATCCTCGCCCCATATATGCAAGCCAACCCCACCCTACACAACTCCTTCCTTCATTTCACCCTGCTCCCTGTGCACATTTAGTTTCCAGGTAAGTCCTGCTGCCTCCTTATAATCCTTGGGTATCTCCAGTATTTGCTGCATGCATCGTCAACAAACTCCTACCATCTGGGATTCCAGCTCATGCTTTGTTTGCAGGAGTTAACTTCTGTCTGGTGCCAGAAAGTGCTATGTGCTGACCTACACCAAAATGTTTGGGGTGTGTGTCATATACCATGCCAGCCCCTAGCACACTTCAGCCCTCCAGGCATAACTCCACTCCTCAGGAGTGATCTCCAGTCCATTCTCTGTAATCTTGTACCTCCATTTCTCTGGACCTCTATATCATGACTCATCCTCCCTGGCACTCTGTACTTACGATACTCCTTTGTTCCATACATAGTCTAGTTCTGATCCTTGGATACCTCCAATTTGTGCTTGTACAACTCCAGCATTCACCCTGCTGGAGTGTAGCACCGGCTTTCTTATCTCCTGTCCTCTGTTTTCGTCATCTATTACTAATACTATACTCTTCCTCCATATATAAACTCCTAGATACTCTATGTACAGTAGCTAGATTATCAACTTGGACAGACTTCTGTTCCCTCTGTTATCTCTGTTTCTTTCCGCTTCGAAATATAGAACATGAACAACAGCAAGGGTGCAGCACATAAGCTGAAGCCGAAGTCCTAACCCATCCACACAACTCTGAAGTTCTGGAGTTCTGCCAGGAGTTGATCGGTCTTTAACAGTGTGAATACTTATGTAGTTATTGTACAGTATTATGATGCTAGACATTTGACCTGAGATTTGAGTTTTCACCTTATAGTCCAAATATTTAGCTAATTGAGAGACAGATCATAGTCTCTAGGATATACCTCTATTTTTTCTTATTTGTTCATTTACAGGTTGTGAAGAAATAAAATGATTTTTCCCAACATATTACTACCTACAAGTATATAGTAAATCATTTTTTTAATATCTCTTTTACCCTTAAGTACTTAGCCAAGCATCAGAGAAGCAAATGGAACATGTGACCTCAGTTGTGAATCACCTGACTCAGATCATGTGACCCTGCACAGCATGAGTTATAATGAGTCATATTGAGTCAAAGTGAAACAAATGAGAACTAATCAAAGCACTACCCCTAGACTGGCAAAATGATCATGTGACCTGCATGGCATGAGTCATAATGAGTTGGCATGAGTCATAATGAGTTGGCATGAGTCATTGCCAAGCCAAAGGCTATTTTTAGCTCATTGCAAGTCATTTTCTAATAGAAAAAGTCAAAGTGAGTTAGTATGAGTTATATCTTGGCACAGCCACATGTAAATTACTATATAAGGAGTGTGATTCAGCCCCATTTGGCAGATTTCCTCTTTTAGGAAAAAGGTTCCTACTTGAGTAAATCTCAACCAACGAGTGCTCGCAAGTGCATCCCTTTACAAACAAATAGTGAGGCTGTGTAGAGAAGTTCCCATGCTATAAATAGAACTACTTAGACCCATAGTTAGAAGTATACTGAATTCCTTAGGATAGGGACAGTTAGGACACTTTTAGGGAGAAAATCCCAGAGTAGGCAACTAAAGGAAATAGATCCCCAGCTAGTAGGGAGACCTAATAGTTAATAGCACCTTAGGAAAGAGTCAAGTTGAGCATTGAAGCTGATTGCCAACTCCTTAGTGCATAAAAGATTCAGTTTAGAAAAAACTATTCTATGTGACTAAGAAACATGTGTGAATCAGTAGTAAGAAGTGAAGCATATTTATACAACCCATCCAATTAAGCATTCCTAATTGATTGGAGCTAATTGGAAGTCCATTGAGAGCACATCTTAGGAAAGTAACCCTAGTCACTACAAAGTGATTCTTCTAGCAATTCAAGAATTGTCTTGACCATTTCCCAACTAACTATAGTACATTTCGTACACCACCCCAACAGAAACCCAGACCCTCAATGTATTGCTGAACCCCAATCCCCTCCATTTTATTGAAGATTGACAAACAAACCACATGCCTGATAATCAACCCCTTTTTATGAGATTGATACTTGTTTCTAATACCAGCTCGATCAGGGAAGAGTACTCACTTTACCTTGCTTCAGGTTTACTATCCATGAAGATAAAATCGGTTGTCTGGTAAGTGTTTTCTTAGCATTTCTACTAATCTTATCTAGAAAGAAGACTGTGCTTCCTTCTGACCCCTTCACTCAGTGCATTGCACCCTTCTGCCTCCAGTCATACATTATTCCTACATTCTTTGCCCATAGTTGATATCAGCAATATATTTCTTTGCCCATCCTCTTTCTCCCACAGCCATACCACAGCCATGGCCAAAGAGTACCACTTTGTGGTGCAGTAAGGCATGAGCAAAGCCATAGAGTTTAATTTTTAGATGAGCATAAGTAAGTAGCACCTCTTTTCTTTCTCTTGTACCACAACCTTCTGGTTCGTCCCTTTCACAACCTCATCTCTTTTCATCACATTCACCTGCCACTCCCTTTCCTCAACATCCTGTTTATGGCACCTCATAGGTTATTTCCCCTCTGGTGCCCCTGGTGTAATAGTGTGTGTTACACGAAGCATACACAAAGGGATACTTGAAGGATTTGTACTCCTCAGGAGGTACTCATGAGGAGACTCAACGTCTGAGCGAGATACGATTACTAAGGTCAGGTGGTTGACTAGAGAGGACTTGAAGGACGAAGAACTTTGAGGACGAGGGTCACTATCAATCAGACTAGTGGACACAAGAGTATGCTGTGATTGCGTAGAATGAGTGTAAAGAACTACTGCTACAGGCGATCGGATATAAGTACTAAGGGACACGTCATCAAGGAATCTCATAGAACAAGAGAGAAAGATTAGGTAAAAAGGGACATGTCACCTTATAATAAATGGGGAAAAGGAACTATGAGACCGATACAAGAGAATTGGCCAAGGAGGAGATCGTCCGAAGAATAAGAAGAAAACAGATCAAAGGATAACATACGTAGGGTTTATTGGATTAACAAGAAACAAGCTGAAAACCCAGTAAGTTTGATATAGGCCAAACGCAAATGGAGTGATATGGTGAAAGCAGAAAAGATACATGCTGTGCATTAAGAGAAAAACCGTAACATTACCCCCATTGTACAATTGAACTCCTGGTTCAATTAAGATTTCCCTAGGAAATGTTGGAAGGAGGGTGAAGAGCTGAGCCAAAAATAACGGAGGCCTGTTCCGAAGATAATGCCTCGAACACACAATCATCTGCCACATGTCCGTGAGTATTACAACATCCGCAAATTCGTTCAGGACAGAAGCGCTGCCTGTGTCCCCAGCGATGACAAAAGTCGCATTGGATTCAAAGGCAAGCCAACTGAGGATGGCCTGGTGTGGAAATGTGACAGATGGGACATAGGTATTCTGGGCAATTTTCTCGATAATGACCCAAATGATGACACTGAAAACACTCGGTGATGGTGGAAGCAGGGCAGCGATAATAGGCAGACCCGCGAGAGGGGGCGGAGAGAATACGACTTCCATCTGGAAGATAATGGTATAGCACTTCTGTTTCAACGCAATGACGATCCTCTTTGTCAGAGATAATATCCTCAACCCCAATGATAGTGGTAGTGGTGGAGGTGGGAGAAAAGGGAGGAGTAGAGGACAATTGATTGGCAAGAGAAGAAGTGACAGGAGAAGGTACAGGAATGGGAGAAGGAGAGGTTACTTCAGGGGGGAGTTGGGTACGTTCAAGGTAAGAATTGTAGTTGTGCATAGGAAGGGAGAGGTAAATGTGACAAAAAGTGGGGTAAATAATAGAAGGAGGCAGCTACTCTATGTATTAATGGAAATCATACAAATGTAGGATGGATAACATGCGCTGAGGGAGAGTATCCAGATGAAGTCATAAAGGAAAACCAAATTCCACAGGAAGATTGCTAGGAGCGGATTGGAAATGATATCGTTGGGTAATAGAGGTTTTGTGAAAGAGACAAACTAGCTCTTGTGTAACGGTGTATTCCTCATATAAAGGGAGGTTTTCGATGGTGTGGAGAAGAGTGGGGCTTGTGAGAATGGTGGTGTAAAGAGAATAGACAGCAGAAATGGGTAAAAAGGTAGGTAAAACACGTCTGGAACACAAGGGGGAAGTAGACATAGAAGAAGAAGGTAATGATGAGGGGGCAACAGAAGAAGAAAGAAAGGACATATTGGTTATTGAGAAAATAGAAGTCGTGGAAAAACATGCATTGGGGGGATACTTCACAAAGAGACGCCACTTCCCAAAAGAAAGAAAGAGAATAGAGACCTATGAAAGATTGTGAGTTCGTTTATAAACAGAAAGAATGTCTGGGGCATGACGGAGATTAGTTTTGGATTTCCAGGTGTTTTCAGCCAAAGAATAGCCCTTTCATGCGGTCAGATACAAGCAGCAACCTCATGTTCCCTTGTGAGAAACAATATGATCCACTTCGTATTCTTCTTTGGAGTCAATTAGATCCAGCGGAGGTCGGGGAAAGGAAGGACCATGTGCCTCAGTTTGTCTAAAAGGAGATAAGAGGGATGCATGGAAAATGTCATGGATTTTCCATGTGGGTGGAAGGTGGAGTCGGTAGGTAAGAGGAGATAGGATCTGAGAAATTTCAAAGGGTCTGTGGCGTTTTGGGGAGAGTTTTTGGGATGGGTAACCAAGACGGAGATTAGTGGCATCAAGCCAAACTTTGTCACCAACCTTCCAGGGGGAAAACTTCTGTGTGGAGTGAAGAGTTATGATCCAACAAGCGGACTCATGTGCAGCAAGGGCTTCTCTTTGAACATTTTCTAGGAAGGATAAATGATTTTCCAAAGCAGGAATAAATGTCTTTCCTAGAGAGGGATAAACATGTGGATCATAGCCATAGAGAAGGGAGAACGGGGAAGTTTTGATGGAGCTATGGGGGACAGAGTTGTGAATAAATTCGGCCAAAGTGAGGAAATGTGACCAGTCATGTAGGTTGTTGGAACAGAAGATATGAAGATAAGTTTCAATCTCTTGATTGGTTTGTTCAGTTTGTCCATCGGTTTGTGAATGGTATGCAGTGGAGAGGCAAACATTGTATTTGAGGAGACAAGCAAGTTCTCTAGCAAAAGCAGAAGCGAACTGAGGGCCTCTATCAGAGATAATGGAGTCATGTAGATCAAATTGCTGGAACACAAAATCGAAAAAAAAGTTGAGCTACTCCTTTAGCATCAATAGTCTTGGAACATGGGGCAAGAATTACTCCCTTTGTAAGGCCATGGTTGACCACGATTATCAAAGGATCATAACTCCAGGAAAGTGGGAGATCAGTGATGAGATCAACGGAGAGTTGTCGGAATGACAGGTGAGAAGGGGAAGGGATAGGGAGGAGCGGTGGCGTGGTTGGGTGTGTAAGGGCCTTGTTCTGTTGACAAACAGAACAATCAGTGACAAAATGGGAAACAAAAGTAGAAAGGCCAGGCCACCAAAAGTCACGTTCTAAGATGGCCTTCATATGAAAATAACCCAAGTGGCCCGTCAGAGGGGAAGAATGAAGGGAATGAAGAAGAGAAGAGTGTGAGGTAGGAGAAATGTACATACAGCCTTTGAAGAAGAGATGGCCATTATTGAAAATCCAGTCAGAAAGAGAAGAGCGAGGGAATAGAGGAGATCTGTCAGCAATATTAGCAAGTGCGCAAAGAACAAGAGGATTAGAGAAAGAAGAATTTCATATGTGAGTTGCAAGCGAAATGTCCAAGGTATTAATAACTGTGGGATCAGGAAGAATAGCAGTGTCAGCATTGTTGAGAGTGATGTCAAGATGATCATGTTGAGAGAGAGCATCAGTGGGCGCCATCTGGGTGCCTGAGAGAATCTTTCAAATGATATCAAAGTCTTGGAGGAAGAGAAACCATCGAGCTTGACGACAAGAGAGTTTATGAGGATCTTTGAGGTAAGAGAGGTTCTTGTGGTCAGTGATAATGATAACAGGGTGAGAGGTACCTTGAACATATTGACGCCATTCTATGAAAGCAAGGATAATGGCAGGAAGTTCTTTGTTATAGATGTCATAATTTCGCTCTGCAAGGATGAAAGTGTGAGAGAAATAAGCACAAGGATGGAGATTACCGTTGGTGTCAGCTTGAAGGAGAACGGCACCAAAAGAGAGGTGTTGGTCATGATAGAGAAAGGACAAGTGACATCAGGAATAGCAAGGATGGGGATGGAGGCGAAAGCTGATTTTAAGGATTCGAAAGCTTTTTGTTGGAGGGGAGTCCAATTCTAGGAAACATCCCTGCGAGTGAGGAGAGTCAATGGGGCAACAGTGTAGGAGAAGTTTGGGATGAACTTCTGATAGAAATTAGCGAAACCAAGGAAGAAATGAACTCCTTTGATGGAGGTGGGAGGTTTCCAGTCACAAATAGCGGATGTTTTAACAGGATCCATCTGGACCAGTCCTTGACCAATGATCATGCCAAGGAATTCGATGTGAGGAGTATCAAAGATATATTTTGCTAGTTTCAAGGATAGTCCATGTTTATAAAGATGAAGTAGGACTCGGCGGGTGTGTTCGTGGTGGAGAGCTAGGTCACCATTGGTGTGGATACTGAGATTGTCCATATAGATCTTGAGCCAACGTTCAGCAATCATGTCAGCGAAGATAGGATTTATGAAAGCTTGAAATGTGGGGGGTGCATTACAAAAACCAAAGAACATAATGGTTGGTTTGAAGAGTCCAAAAGGTGTGATGAAAGCTGCCTTCTATTGGTCAGATTCTTTGATTCAGATGTTGTTGTATCCCCATCTGATGTTGAACTTGGTGAACCAGGTGGAGTTCTTCATGTCATTGAAGAGTTCAGGAATAAGAGGAAGAGGGTATGTGTTACGAATGGTATAGGAGTTAATATGGCGATAATCCTAGCAGGGACAAAGAAAAATGGGACAGCTTGAGGGGGATTTTGAGGGGAGGATACAACTGGTTTTGAGATGTTCATCAATAAATGATCAACAAGCTTCTTGTTCTTTGGGGTTCAAAGGGTATACCTTGGTGATTTTTGGGACAAAAGAAGGTTTCAGGTTGATGGTATGATCAAAAGGGCAATGGGGAGGAAGTTGATTATAAGTCTTCTCAGAGAAGACATCTTTGAAGTCATGATACCAGGAGGGAAGAGAGATTTCAGCCAGTTTGTTCTCTTGGGCCAATTGAGTGGACAGTGTCACCTTGTTGATAACTTCGCCCTTCTGGGGGAGGTACTCACTAGGAGATGCATCGACCCCATTGGGATACCGTTCGGTGAACAAGGTAGATAGTTCATGGTCAATATCAAGATTAAGAAGACGAAGGAGATACCGTCATGGAAGTTCCTTATCAAAGGAAAATGAGGGAATAGTGTTCAGGAGAGGGATAGTGTGAGTAGACCAGTCAATATGAGAGTTCTGAAAGCAAAGCCAAGACATTCCAAGGATGATTTGTTTTCGTTCAAGGGAGACAACCATGAGTTCAATGTGTTCTGGCTGTTTTGCAATGTGAACTAGAGGTCAGGCTTGCTAGAGAATGGTGCCTTTCTTGTTTAGGGTGCCATCCACATTATATGCTTCTAGGGGTTCAAAGAGGCATTGCATTGGGTAGTTCATGTGAGAGAAAAGTCCAAGATCAATGAAATTTCCAGTGACACTGGAATTGATGAGAGTGGTGGTAATGACGGTTTGCTTTCCAACTCATAACTTCATGGGAAGATGAAGAGTTTGTTCATTTCAAGGGGCTACAATTACATGACAAATGATATGGGAAGAAGACGTCGAAGCAGCTTCCCAGTTTAAAAATCCTGTTCTACGTTGATGACAGAGACTTCCTTCTTGTTGGCTTCAGATTCATCATAACACATTTGGAGGACTTGAAGGATTTTGTCCTTGTCCTTTCCCTTAGTCTTAAGGGAGTTAACAAGGATGGAGAGGGCAGAGGGGGTTTCGACAGGAGAAGAGGATGAAGAGGAAGGTGTGGTCTCAGTGGTATGGATGGTCTGAGAACGAGGAGGTCATGGGGTAAAGTTCCGAGGTTTGTTGTATTGTGAGTCATTATGTCTGGTGTTACAACAATGGAGGCATCTTTCCTCTCTGATGCATTTAGCTCGTTCTTGGGGGGTAAGGTTAGAAAGTGAGACAATATCTATGTCCATAGCATTGGGGTCTCGGGTCGAAGGCAAAGGTCACATGGGAGTGAAGGATTTGCCACCTTTTAGGGCAAGGATACATATCTTCTGTGCATGGAACGTCTTTGCTTTTTTGATCCATTCCTTAACTGTAGTGAGGATGGTTGCCATGGAGAGGATCATAGTGGCAAGTTGTTGATCTAGTCCAAGGAAGAACTGGTCAATGAGGGTGATGTCGTTGATATTTCCAGCATGGGAAGAGAGGTTTTGGAAATTGGTGGTATATTTTTGGAAGCCATCATCGATAACTCCATTAGGGTGACAGAAAGATTTCTGGGTGAGTTTAGACAGTTCGTGGCGAGCAGTGGCTTTGGTGTTGAAGGGGAAGAAGATGGATTCAAAGTTCTCAGTAAATTTATCAAAGGTCAAGTCTGCTGTGCCAGCAGAGGTGTTGGACATCTTGTCATACCACATCTTAGAGAAGGAAACTCCACATCCTTGACTCATCTTGTTTAAAGTGGTCATGATTCTCTGGAAGTCAAGGATGTAAAGATCTTTGTTGATAGTAAAATACGCATGCATGGCTTTGATCCATCATGTTGTATTAGTTGGTTCTCCAGAAAAGTTGGCAGGGAGAGCCACTTTTAGTTCTGTGACACAAGACATGGGGGTGGCAGAGGGATCTGGTGTCAATGGGTTGGCTGGGGTGCAAGGGTTTCTGTGTTGCTGAGGGGTGCTAGGTCTTGGGATTATTGTGGGTTGTAGATCGACGTCAATGTCCGAAGTGTGATTGTCAGATAGCCCGTTGTAAGGAACTGAAGTTCCTTGTGGTCGTATCCCATCATTCCACCGACTTTTACATCACTCCTAATCATATTCCGATGAATCCTAATCCAATCCGATTCAATCCTAGTCCAACCCGATCCAATCCTAGTCCAACCTGATCCAATCCAATGCAACCCGATATTATCTGTCTGTTTCCGGATCTCCACACATGCAAGATCTATCTGGATCTTTGTTTTTCATTCGGATTGATTTCTATTGGTTTTATTGAGCTGTCATATCACTTCGACATAGGCCTAGACCCTTTTGTAGTGTTCTGCATGGTTTCTGTTTACCCGTGAAGGGACGATGTTCTTTTTCTTTTGCTTTGACATACTTGGTTACCAATTGATATTTCCCTTATTAGGAAGAGTCTTGGATGTTCCCTTGACTATAAAACTCCTGTAGTGTGATGGATAATACATCTTTCGCCCGTGTACACTGATCACTCATTTCCTTGCTGCGAAGCCATGTCTTTGCAAACCTCATCACTTTTCTGCTCATATCCGGTCCTCGTTCTTGACTGGATCTCTCTTATCTCATCACCATCTCATCAAATCTGCTCTGGGTTTTTGAATTCCATCATCAAACGTATATTTCTACTTCCTTCTATCTCTACTTCACTTTCCAGATCTTTTTCTCATCATTTTTCTGGATCGGATTCGTCTGGGTTTAGCCCCTATCTTTCCGGATTCCTTTCCGGATAGTGTAGTCAGGTCCTTCACCCCCCACCAACCTCTTTAGGGTCCCTGGGACGAACCTATTCGTACCCTTCTTTCTTATTTTTCTAGTATTCCTCTTGCTTTTGCAGCACAGACAGGATTAGTGTTTTACACTGTAGTGCTGGCAAAAGGCTCGATCAGTGTGGTGAGAAATTTTGCTAGTGGAGGTGTCCTGCTCCTAGAGAGGAGGGACAAAAGGTAACACTTGTTCTTTTGTTACATAAAGCATACATAAAGGGATACTTGAAGGATTTGTACTCCTCAGGAGGTACTTACAAAGAGACTCAACATCTGAGTGAGATACGATTACTAAGGTCAGGTGGTTGACTACAGAGGACTTGAAGGATGAAGGACTTTGAGGACAAGGGTCACTCAAGGAACCTCATAGAACAAGAGAGAAAGATTAGGTAAGAAGGGACGCGTCACCTTATAATAAATGGGAAAAAGGAACTACAAGACCGATACAAGAGAATCAGCTGAGAAGGAGATCGTCCGAAGAATAAGAAGAAAACAGATCAAAGGGTAACATACGTAGGGTTTATCAGATTGACAAGAAACAAGCTGAAAACCCAGTAAGTTTGATATAGGCCAAATGCAAATGGAGTGATATGGCGAAAGCAGAAAAGGTACATGCTGTGCATTAAGAGAAAAACTGTAACAGTGTGGATTCTGTAACAAGTGTCCCCTGCAAGGTTTTCCCTTCCACCCTCACAGCTCATGCTTCCTTTGTAGGAGTCAGCTTCCGTCTGGGGCCAGAAAGCACTATGTGCTTCCTCCCAACCCCTCCACTCAGCACACTGCATCCTTCCACCTCCAGTCACACATTATTCCTACATCCTTTGCTCATAGTTTACATCAACAATGTATTCCTTTTCCCATTCTCTTTCTCCCATGGCCATACCACAGCCATGTTCAAAGACTCATATTGTCTGAAACATACCTAAAATGGCATGTACACATCAAGGGAAGCAAAAGAGATATGGATAATTGATAAGAAGAAAAACTGTAACAGAGAGAAATTGCCAGCAATCAAGAGATAAAACTAATTACATATCTAATGTAAATTGATTGCACTCTGAGTGCATAGATAAAAAGATTGTACATGTCCAATATAGTTGATAAAAAGATACACCTGTCCAGAGTGTTTGATAAAAAGTAGCACCTAATCTGTGTGCTTGATGAAGGAAAAGCACATACATAGAGTGCCTGATAAGGAAATCTACTCTTAAGGAAGTGAAGAAAATAAAAGGATTGAATACATCAAGAATAGTTGCAAGTTGATAGCTGTTACAGTCCATACATTTCAAGTCATGGTGGACCAAAGCCCACAGCTAGCCTTCCTTAATAATTCCCCATCATGATTCTACTTCCTTCAGCTAATGAGGACTTCCACTGGAACTATCTCATGTGAGCTTTCCTATGTTGTCATGCTCACATAAACAATTGACTACATCTTAGTAGAAGCACTCAAGGGGTAGAATACAGTAACCTTATGAAGTTACAATTTTATAATACATTGAGTTATCATCCAAGTACTTGTTAGGTGATTGGTTTTATCTTCAAAGCTTGATTTTATAGCTTTTTTATTGTACACAAGAGGATGAACTTGGCAGCCAATAAATCAAACAGATTTTAAGCAACATCATTATACAATTTTCCATTACATTTGTGATGACACATATAGATTTATTCCTATGATCCAAAGTACACCAAAGTCTGCTAAGCCCTTATACTATTGGATTCCTTTCAAGACAAACTTTTCTGACATTGACAGTGCCCTTGTACTCAAGGATATAATTGTTACCTCTCAAGTAACCATTAGCTTAGGTCACATGTTACTGATAAATGGATTGCAATCATTAAAAGAGATATTGTATTGCAGATTAAAGAATCTTCCCTGGAGAGTAGTGTTTGTAGGACCAGAAGAAGGTTCAATTCAAGGCATCACAAACTATTGGGGTGATCAGCTATTCTTTCCAATAAAAAAACACATAGTTATTGAATGATCAGCAGTAGACCTAGTATAGGGTGGTGTCACTTATGGGGTGCATAAAATTATTGATTTTCATATATTTTATTTTCTAACTTAATTATCAGGAATATCATAACAAATTGATCCAGCTCTGAAAAGTCAATAGAAGTTGTAAAGCAATGGGCCAATTGACAATAACACTTATGGAGTATGTAAGCTTGTTGATTTCCATATATTTTCTGCCTTGATTGTTAAGAATATAACAACAGGTCTAATTCAGCACTGAGTAATCAATACAGGTTGTGAATTGACATGCCAGTGCCATTTGCAACATCAATCAATAATATCACTTACAGAGTATGTAAGATTATTGATTCTTGTATATTTTTTGAAGTGTATCTAAGTGTATCAAAGTGTAGTCAAAGATATCCCAGAAGTGTACAAAAAAAGTGTACCAAAAGTGTAGTAAGAAGTGTACCAAAGTGTAGTAAAAAGTGTACAAAAAGTGTAGTGATTGTGGCACTTTTTTGGTAATTAAAGTGTAGACAAAGTGTAACAAATAATGTAGCAGTTGGAGTGTAGCCAAAGTGTAGACAAAGTGAAGTAATTAGTGATGTGTACAAAGTATAGCAAATGTGGTGCATTTTTGGTAATCAAAGTGTAGACAAAGTATAGTAAATAATATGGTGGCTGGAGTGTAGCAAAAGTGTAAGCAAAATGTAGCATTTGTGGCACATTTTTGCTAGTCAAAGTGTAGAGAAAGTGTAGCAAAAAGTGTAGCCACAGTAGGACTCCAAATATTTGTCTGAGTTCAAAAATGCAATCTAGTGGACACCAAAACTCATGCCTCATGCACACTGTAGCAAATCCAAACCAAAAAATGACCATGCCCTACTTGGAGGAGTGGCTACATTGTTTGCTACACTTTTTTTACACTTTAATTAGTAAAGATGTACCACAAAATGCTATACTTTGCTACACTTTGTCCATATCATTATTTACTACATTTTGTTTACATTTTTGTTACACTCTTGCCACCACAATATTTACTACCCTTTGGCTACACTTTGATTATCAAAAATACATAACATTTGCTACACTTTTGCATATTTTTTGTACACTTTTTGTACACTTTTGATTATATTTCTATAGGATGAGAGTTGGGACAAGTTGAGTTAAATAAAGCTTAGTATGAAGATAAGGATAGTTAGGATTAGGATTAGAATTAGAATTAGAATTAGAATTAGAATTAGAATTAGAATTAGAATTAGGATTAGCTTAATTGTATTCATTAGTGAACAATATAACGTATTGGAAACCACCTGAAGAGGTAGAAACACTACTGAGCACTTGAACAGAAACAGAACTTATATGAGTGTAGTACAGTGGCTCAAAAAACTGTCCCCATGTTTGCACATTTTCACCTAAAGCTAATATCCTGCAACAACCATAACCTGGACTATTATTATGTTAGTGTATGAAATAAAGCACTTGCCATTGGCTTTCTATAGCATCAAGGATCAAGACAATTGGTTGAGACCTGATGAAATGGCAACCATTTCAAAATGATAACTCATTTGGATAGTTTTTTGACTTTACATAATTTAGGTATTTAGTACTTGGTATGAGCCCCTTTTGCCTTCATAACTGCTTCAAGTCTTCTAGGCATGCTTTCTATCCATGTTTGACACTGTTCCACAGAAATTCTTCCCCACTCTTCCACTACTCTTTCCCATAGTTCATGGACTTCTTTAGGAGCATTTTTATAGGAGGAAAGGCTCCTTTTGAGATGATTTCAAGAATGTTCAACAGAGTTAAGGTCTGGAGATTGTGCAGGCCAGTCCAGAAGCTTGATCTCTTGATCTTCAAACCATCCCTGAGCTCTCCTAAAGGTATGCTTGAAGTTATTATCTTGTTGAAAGATAATGTCAGCTTTTGGAATTCCAGATTCTTTCATGCTTTTCAGCAACCCCTATCCCAGAATGACCACATACTATTCAGCATCCATCCATTCCTCCACTTCACTCAAAACTCCCACTCCATTCCATCCTATGCAGTCCCATACCATCAGTGAGCCTCCTGCAAACTCAACTGTACCTTTGACCTTTCTAGAAATCAGCCCTTCACCTTTCTTTTTCCACACATACTCTTGTTCATCTGACTCAATCCTATTGATTTTGATCTCATGTGAAAATATAACCCTCCACAGTCCAATGCTGATACTTAAGAGTAAAGACTAACCTCCTTTTCTTATGATTTTTAAAAAGTAAAGATTTTTTCTTCTTCACCACAGCCTTTAATAAGGCTTTCTTAAGAATGTTTCTCATTGTCTGAAGACAAACAGGAGTATCAATAATGGAATTGATGAATTTGGTGGCATGAACAGCAGTTTTGGCCTTGCCAATAATGATTTGCTGAACAATAGCTCTTTCATTGATAGGGGTAAGTTTTGAAGGACAGTCACCATGAAGCCTAGTTTTCTCTGGCTGGAGTTCCTAAAGTAGCTAGCATACAGTAGACTTTCCTAGGCCAGTTTTGGCTACAATTTTCCTAGAGGAAAGATCAAAAGAGGCAACAAAGAAGATATTGTTTTTTTGAGAAACAGAGATGGATTTCATGATGAAAGTGGGAAAATAAATATGAAATGATAGGGCTTATATAGTGAGAGCTGATGTAGTTACATAAAGGTGATATAATAGAAGTATTATAAAAGGTATGTAATCACTTTACAACATGCTAGGATCTAATATATGCAATCAAAACCTAAAGTTGTTATGATCGGTATATTCCTGTACCCCTATGTTCGTTGGACTTAACATTTTTCATGTATAACAACAGACAATCTTATCTTTATCTTATCCAATCACATCTGTCCTTATCTCATGCATTATAGTTGTTTTACCTCTTCACTCTGTTTTACACATAAGACTTCTTATCTTTCCTGTTTCACATCTCTGTTTCAAATCTATGTTTCACCTCTTCACAGAAGTGTTTGATCATGCTTCTCTTCCATTCCTTAATACATATGTTTCACACATGTTTCACTTCTCTTCCATTCTGCCACACTGCATGTTGGCCTCATGTGTTTCACTTCCGTTTCACCCTATGTTCTTTTCTCCTTTTGTTTCCGAATCATTAGATACAGTCACAACATGTACATACCTCTAGTAGGTACTTAAGGCTTCATGCCAGCACCAGAGAACTCCAGTCTAGTTCTCTTGGTGTTTTCCCCTAAAGCACTATAAGAAGGATTCTATTGGCCCGACAAGCCTTTTCTCACTTCACTCTACGAGTCAAAGGACCTATTTGGCAGCCAAAGGGAGCTATGCTCTAGGGTTGTTTCATTAGAACTAGACTTCCATCTACACCCTTACCTTGCCAACTCCAATGCTACCCTCACAAGTGTATCCCCCACAAAGAATCACCACACTCAAAGCTTACGGTAGAGCTAGTGCCAATTACCTTCCATCAATCCCTTTGCTCCTTCTCCACTAACTTGGGTCAAGCCAGCCCAGCTAACCCTCTATATGCAGCCTCAGCAGAAGTAGCTGAGCCTGAACAAGTAAGAGAGCGAACAGCCTTGCCAGTGGAATCAGCAGGCTCACAGGGCATGGAAAGGACCCCACCATCATGTTTACTCTTAGCAGCCTCAGAATTCTTAAGGCACTTAAAAGTGGACTTACAACTGTCTGATTTTTCTTTTGCTCCAGACAAGGAGAGTGCTGTCCAACAAGTAGCATTCAAGTTAGAATTGGGAGACCTCAATGGCTCATCCATCGAGAGAGCATCCCAGCACTCAGTGGCAGAAGATCTTTCCATAGATCTGAATGATCTCGTGTTCCACCACTCGGACACAAACTTATCCATTCTTGTTCAATCGCCACTCCCCCAATCACCTTGCTTGTCATCCTCCATAGAAGAACCGCAATTTAGAGAAGTCAGAGAGTTAATACCCTTAAGTCCCCTCACCCCATCATCAATCGCAGAATCTAGCCGCAAAAGGAAGGAATGTGACAAAGAGGAAGTAAGACCGGAGATTAAAAAACCAGTTAAAAGAAAAAGAATCACAAATCACCAGATCACACAAGATAGGGCTGGTGACCCTGAATATTTCAAAATAAGCCTTTGTCCCTCTAACACTCTATGCAAACTAGAATACTACCATATCAAGTAGAGAAACTCCCCCTTCCATTATGTAAAAATGTTCCAAAGAATCAACCAAGTTCTTACTGATGCGACTATTCTATGGGAGAATAAGATAACTGCCATCCTGGCAAAATTCAATGACAGAATGACGGACTTACAAGCAGTCACTAATTGAGTGACTCAACTCACAACAACAAATGCACAATTAACCACAAGAATTAATGCACTCACTGCCACAGCACCAGCAGGCGGAGCAGTGCTAGCAGGAGGAGGAACCTCACAATGAGTGGAAGTTTTTGCAAATCCAGGAGAGTACAACGGGTTCAAGGCCAAATTCAAGGAATGGTGGGTCAAGATGAAAGCTTGGCTAGAAATCAATGCCAATACCATTGCCCCTGCCTCATACAAAACAGTCGTCGCAGTTCTCTCATGCTTAAAAGGTACCAAGGTGGGCAGATTCACCCAAATGCACTTACAACAGGGATAACAATATGACTGGGATATCCTGGTTGATGAACTGGAAGGACTCTCTAGGAGTACCAACCAAGAGGACTGGACACATGCCCAATTGAACAAATGTTACCAGGGAGATACCCCTACAGATGATTTCATTATCTGATGGGAAGCGCTCTACTGCCAAGCTGCCATTGATGCTTTGCACATGGTGGAGTTATTAGAAAAGAACACACAAGGAGCAATCATCGCTCAAATTTTGAGAGAAGGCCATTGCCGAGCTTCCCCAGCTCTCTACCTCCAAGAGATCAGAAGGGTCAGAATGGTACAAGAGTCCCTTGATTTCATCAGGGGTAGAACTTAAAAGTGAGCTTCGGCTCCACAATTTTCAAAGCGAGATCCCAATGCCATGGACATCGGGGCTACCACAAAGAGCTACTACAATTGCGGCAAAAAAGGGCATTTTACAAAGAATTGCCCAAAACCAATTGTTGCTTGTCCCTTTTGCAAATGGCTCGGGGGTCAACACAAGAAAGGCTGCAAGAAAGAAAGTAGTCATAATGTACATGAAGTGCATATGTCCTGGAATGTTGAAAAAAACACCACTAATAATGAACGTGAGGTCCACCAGACCTCAAAAGAAAATGATAAACAACAGGACTTTTCAAAGTCCATACAAGGAATGAGTTTTGAAGAAGCAGCCGCCTGGTTCAAGGATTAGGAGGCCATGCACAAAAAGTCAGGAAAAGCTTAAGTCCATGGAACGAATCTGGGTGTTCCAAGGATTTTTTCTCAAATAAGTATTTCCCTTTGCTAGTTGAGGAGTCAGACGATGATGACTTGACTGGCAATTTTCCATTTACCTACATGTCAGGGGTGCCTCCTAGTAAGCACAGCAGGGATATTAAACCTGTGCTTAATTTCCCTTTCCCAAAGAAAGAAAATTCTCCAAAAACTTCATCCTTCAGTTACCTTCTTGAAGTTCCAGATCACAAAGTCTTCATACATAACCTCAACTCTACGTGGGAAATTATAATGCCCATCAAAGTCACACCCCTGAGCGCATGCCACTCTCTTACAAAAATCTATCCCCTGCTTGACAGCAGTGCAAATGTGATCTTTATCGACAGATCTTGGGTGAAAAAGCTCAAACTCCCCCTATCTAAGTTACGACACACCATCCCTATTTTTAATGTAGACAGAATGAAGAACTCTGCAGGGAACATCACACACTTCGTGGACTTGATAATTGAATATCAGGGCCATTGTGAGAAAGTGACTGCCTAAGTAACAGACCTCAGAAAGAACACTCTCATCCTTAGATTCTCTTGGTTAAAATGCCACGACCTGGAAATTGATTGGATCAAGGGCTCAGTATGTATGACATGTTGTCCAAGGCACTGTCATGCCCTCCAAGATAAGCCAGTCTTTATCTGCATAATTGAAAAAGAAGAAGAGGATATTCAATACCAGGTCCACACCACAACCCATGCCCTAGAGGACAAGCCCAAGACAGATGTAGTGGCAGAGCAGCTTGTACCTCCACAGTATCACGACTATCTAAAAGTGTTCAGCAAAGCTGAATCTGAAAGGATGCCAATAAGAAAACTGTGGGATCACACCATTGACCTAAAAGACACATTTGAACTCAAGAAAGGTCATATCATCCCTTTATCTGCACAAGAACAGGAGGAAGTCACCGCTTTTCTCAACAATCAGCTGGCTAAAGGATACACCTGTCCCTTCAAATTTCCTCAAACCTTACTGGTATTCTTCATTTCCAAGAAAGACAGCAAGAAATACATGGTATAGAACTACTGCTATTTAAATGAACACACAGTCAAGAATAACTACCTGCTGCCCTTAATTTCCCACTTGGTGGATAAGCTAAAAGGAGCTAAGCTATTTATGAAGATGGATCTTCAATGGGGCTACAACTACATCCATATCAAAGAAAATGACGAATGGAAGGCCACTTTCATCTGCTACAAAGGAGCATTTGAATTCCTAGTCATGTACTTCGGGCTATGCAACTCCCCCAGCACTTTCCAAGCTATGATGAACAAAATATTTGCCGATATGGAAGATGTGATCGTGGTCTACATTGATGACCTCATGATATTTACCATGACTGATGACCAAGACGAACACAACAGAGTCATGCATGAAGTATTGTGAAGATTAGAAGAAAATGATCTCTTTGTCAAATTCGAAAAGTGTTTCTTCTCGAAGAAGGAAGTAGAATTTCTCAGCATAATGGTTGGTGTTGATGGAATTAGAATGGACAATTCAAAAGTTAAAGCCATCTCGGAATGGCCAGAACCAAAGAACATCAAAGGAGTCTGCAGTTTCCTCAGACTTGCTAATTTCTACCAAAGGTTTATTAAGGACTATGCACAGCACGCTTGTCCCCTGAATGATCTATTAAAGAAGGAACAGCCCTTTAAGTGGAAAGAAGCACAACAAGTTGCGTTCGACATGCTTAAAAAACGTTTCACCACAGCACCTGCTTTGGTATTCCTGGACATTGATTGTCAATTCTGCCTTGAAAATAATGCCTCTGACTATGCCACTGGGATTGTACTATTTATATTAAAAAAAGACAAGTGGCACCCAGTTGCCTTTTTCGTCACAGTATGACACCCACCGAATGGAACTACCTCATTGCCGATAAGGAGATGTTAAGCATCATCCAAGCATTGGAGATATGGCAGCATTACCTAGAAGGCTCTTGTCACCAGTTTGAGGTCTGGAATAACCATGCCAACTTGAAGTATTTTATACAATCTCAGAATTTGAACCATCACCAAGCCTGATGGTGACAATGGCTTTCACATTTCAACTATCTATTCATCTATAAGCCTGGCACTACTAATGGCAAAGCTGATGCACTCTCTAGGAGAGAAAACCATGCAATTGGCATAGAACATGACAACGAAGAAAGCACGATGATTCCGCCAGAGTAAATACAGACCATCCCAGTTACAATCCACAATGAAGGCTAACAAATTCTACAATTCATAAAGAAGAAAGTACACATGCTCAAAGAGAGTGAAGTTAAGGAATTATGCAAGAAGCATGGGGTATGCCATGTTGATGAAATATTATGCAACCAAGAAGAAAAAGTCTTTGTTCCTGATGGTGAATCTATTTGCCTATCTATTATAAAGTCTTGTCATGACTCTCCAGTCACTGGTCACCCCGATTATGAAAAGACCATAGAACTTCTCAAGAGGAGCTACTGGTGGCCCAACATGACCATTTACATCAAAGACTATGTTGCTTGATGTGATCACTATGCACGCATGAAAGGAGGCAACCATGCCCCGGCAGGTACATTAATCCCACTTCCTATTCCAGAAGGTCCCTGGCAGGAGGTCTCTGCCAACTTCACTACTGATCTTCCCTCCTCTGGCAGCTTTGACTCCATCCTTGTCATTGTAGATCGGTTTTTTAAAGAAATCATATTTATTTTGTGCAACAAAACAGTCACAGTGCTGGATACCACTAAATTATATCTCCATCACATCTGGAAGAACCACGGATTACCCCATTTGATTGTATCGGATTGCGGTGACCTGCACCAAAGTGTTTAAATGTGGATACTTAGTTATTGTATATGTAATGCTAAACATTTGACCCGAGATTTGAGTTTTCACCTTATTCCCACGGTCCAAATGCTTAGCTAATTGAGGGACATATAGAACATAGTGTCTAGTATATACCTCTATTTTTTCTTATTTGTTCATTCACTGGTTGTGGAGAAATAAAATGGTTTCTTCCAATATATTTCCATTACTATCTACAACTACATATATAGCAACTCATTTTCTTAATATCTCTTTTACCCTTTAGTACTTAGCCAAGTGTCAGAGAAGCAAATGGAGCATGTGACCTCAGTTGCGAATCACCTGACTCAGATCATGTGACTGTGCACAGCATGAGTCAT